>PVHY01004983.1:29432-87769 GCA_004024945.1 Uropsilus gracilis
TTAATCCAATTCTCTATCTATGGGCACTTAGGTTGTTTCTATGCCCTAGCTATTGTAAATAATGCTGCAATAAACATTGCAGAGAATATAATTTTTTGTCTTGATCGTTTCAAATTCTTTGGCTATATGCTGGGTCATAGGGTATTTCTACTTTGAGTTTTTAAAGGTTAATTCCGATTTCTTTCCAAAATGACTGCACCAGTTTACATTTCTACCAACATACTCTGGTTTCTCTTCAGATCGTGTAAATCTTTCACCTTTAACATTTCTACCAACAGTGTAATAGGTTCCTCTTTCTCCACATTTCCAGCTCATTCCTATCCATCCCTGTGAACTTCCTGGCTTCCAGTTTGCCCTTTATATTTCCCACACTATCCCTATCCTTCCTTCCGAAGGACCTGTTCAACTTTCATCTAGCACAGCGCCAGATCCAGAAAAAGCTGTGTGGGCAGTTTAACGAGTTTTCCAGATTGTGGGAAGTGAATTCCCTGCAATTCAGGGAAGCGAATCCCCTGCAATAAATCCCCTACTCTACATCTCTCTTAGTGGTTGGTTGTTTCTGACTGAATCCAGAGTGAGACATCTTTAGGTGCCTGGAAGTGGAATGCTCCATAAAAAAAGGCTAAAATACTTGGCATGGGTTTTGAGCGTGATAAGGAAACAAAAGATCGGAGGATTTTAAAGAGACTTTAAAATGGATTTTAAAGGCCTTGTGGTTCTTGAGGCAGTTGTTGGGTGGGGTAGGGAGGAGGCTTAGAGAAGGGTGAGGAAATGTTACTGGAAGCTGGAGGAAAGGGGACCCTTTTATGTTGTTTTATAAACTTTCCTGCTGAAAGTTTAGCACCAATATAGCTTTTGGAGATTTGAAAAGTGAACAATCTACCAAATGAGCAGCTAGGTTTGGCTTAGGAAAATTTCTAGGAAGAATGTAGGATGTGCCAGCTGTTTGCTTATAGCTGTTAAAAGTGACCAAGGAAATGAATGAAAAGGGTTATTCCATTTTAAGAGAAATTTAGAGAAAACAGAAGAAACAGAAGATGCCCTGTTTACACATGGCATAAAACTCTCAAAACAACAACAGCAACAAACTTCTCAAAATTAGGTCAAGCATAAAATCCAGGGTGAGATTATAAGACCCTGGTTGAGATTTTGGAAATATCAGAGCAGGTTTTATAGATCCTTTAGGATCTTAAGGGCCTGTCTTGAATATCTTTGTTTCAAAAGTTAGAACTTTGAGGGAGTTTAAAGTACTATGTCTCAGCGGTCTCAAAGCCCGGCAGGAAAAGTTTACCTTGAGATATTTGTGGTTTTGATTTTTGTTCAACAGGTATGAACGCCAATAAGATACATAGGAAATGCAAAAAATTGTCAAGGTAATTATACTAGTCACCAGTTTGAACTAAAAGGCATGTAGATAATGTTTAGTTTAAAAAGGTATTCGGATCCTTAGGCTACTATGGTAGGAAGCAGGCTAAGAAAGCTGCTCAACTACAAACACTAGTCATTTCCTATGGAAAAAGAGGTTGATTGAGAAGAGCGAGTTCAAAACCCAAAGCAGAGAATCTAGAACTCTGGAGATCCATTACTAGGAAGTTGGCTAGAGTCCTAACCAACCCAGACTGGCAACATATGCACAACTGGGTTTCAGAATTGCTGTGGATCATCAAGCACTACCACCTTCCCTGAATTTTCAATGGGAATGCCTATGGGAATGTGTGCCTGATTTCCCACTGAAGACTGGCTCATTGAGGGAAGATCCTCTGTTTCTTTAGTCCATACATGTTCAAATCAAGACAAACTGTGCTCAGGGAGCTGTACGTGTAGATGTACTTCCAAGCTTGACCCACTCTTAGATCTCATTTAGATAAAGAATCCCGAATCTAGCCTGCTGGTCTGGATAGATGGGGGTGGGGGAGAGTGGGAACCAATGGGAGGGGTGAGTGTATGTTCCATGGGTATTATTTGTGCCACGAAAGCAGAGCAACTGGGTTTCAAACATGTCCACACATTACTTGAAAGTCCTCCAATTAAGAGGTGGGTCTGTGTTGTCAGTCCTTTGATCTGGATGGAGTTCCGTGTCTACCTGGATGAAAAGGATGCAGGGGAGGTAACCCTGAGTGATGTGCAAGGTTAGTAGTATGGCACGCAGCCTCTGCTGCTTTCTCTTGGATCACTTACTCTGGGAGTCTCCAGCCCCAGGATGTGTCTGTCTACCTTGCAGGCACCCTATAGAGAGAAGACACAGAGATGTCTGAAGAGTCCCAGCTGCTCCCACCTCAGTTGTCTGAGTCTTCTCTGAACAGGCACCAAGCGAGAGAGTGAAAAGAGCTTTGAGGTGATTCAGGCTCCAGTCACAGTGGCTGCAAGTTCATGAGAGTTGCCACGTCAAAGTTACCTGTCTCATATCTGCCGACCTACAGATTCTGAGTGAAAGAAATGGCTGTTACTGTTTTAAGCATGGCTTGGGGAACTTTGCTTCCCAGTAGTGGAGAAGCAGACCCCGCTCTCAAGAGCAATGGTGAGGCAGCATTTAACAGAGGGCCCCCCTGTGGACCCCAGAGTTTACACTCAAGCTTCCAAGACTCATTCTGCAAGTTTTAATGCTGGTGATTTCTTGGTCTTGCCAGAAAATATCCAAGAAAGTTTCTCAGACAACTTCCAGGTTGTCTGATTTGCTCAGTGCAACACTGAGAAGATCTAGTAGCCCATTTGGACCACAGGGAATACCGTCCAGGTCTGCCAGACCTCAGGGGGGATGTCCATTGCACCGCAATGCCCTCTATGAGGGCAATGAGTTGCTGTTGACTCCAGGACATAATCCCGTTTCCTCCTTAGATACATCTTAGACGGTTTCAGTAAAACAGGGTAAAAGAGGATGTCTGGTGTGGAAGGAATCTCCAACTTGATCCAGGGACCAGGGAGAGTGAGCTGCCAGCCCGGAGGCCAAGTGTTACACTGACCCTGCTTAAGGAAGTGGACACAGAAACTGAGACCCCCCAGAAAGTGAGAACTGGAGTGTGGAGAGGGGGAAGCACAAGGAAACGGCTCAGCTGATGGGATCTCATCAGAAACAAAGCATCAGAAATGCCTTGGTTACTGGAGTGGAAAGAATCAAATTAAACTTTGCATCGGGGAGTGGGGCTGCTGCAGCCAGAACACATCGGCTTTGCTGGAAAAGGCTGCAGTGTGCCCTTCCTCCAGGAGTTGCCGGTCGGGGCCAGCCACATTCTCTGGGCTGGTCTCCCTCCAGGTGATGCTCTTAGAAGCCCTCAGGTGGCTCCCTGTGATGGCATCTGGCTAAAGGTCTACCTCTGGGTAAAGGTCCTTTCTCCCAAACCAGAGGTACCCTTGCTCTTCAGGCAAAACCAGGAGGGTGGGAGAATAGGAAGTTGCAGGAAAACAGCAAAAAAAATTTAAGGAAAAAAATGCATTAACTGATTTTTGATCAGTTGGGATCTTTCTACAAACTTGCACACAGAAAGCGGAGTTTTGGAGGTGCTTCTTGGTATCAACACTTCGGTTAGCAGGTTTGTGATATCTAGTAAAGCTAAACACACATGGGAATCATCTATGACCTGGCAATTTCACACACAGGTATATCCCTAGAGAATTGTTTCTCAACTTCAAAGAGTCGATGAAGGACCTGGGGCTCTTGATACCATGCAGATTCTGATTCAGTCCATGCTGAGTGGGACCTAGGGTTCTGTATTTCCAGCTCACCTCCCTGTGATGCTTGGGGTGGGTAGCAAGATCCAAAGGCATATTTCCTAGGCTTCCTTTTAGCTCTGTCTCCCAGTTAGAAACACACTCTATGACAAAAATATTGTGAAGCTCCAATTTTTCCCCTCTGTTGCCACAAATAAATGAACAATATTGGCCGCAAACCACTGGAATGATTTTATTGTTCATGGGGAAGTACCAGGCCACACTTTGAGGAACAGAGCCCTACAACATGTCGTAGACACGCAGACCAGGAAACAAAAAGGCTCACGGATGCATTGTTTATGATAATGTAACTGGGGGCTGACGAGGGTGCTGCTGGGGACAGGTACCAATGAGGAAAACTGCCTAGATGAGACCTGCCTTGTGGGCAAGTGAGGAAAGAAGTGTTGGGTGGAGACTCGGCAAAAATGAGAATAGTGAGGGAAAGCAGTGTGGAGGAGATGCCTTCATGGGCATTAGCCTGGGACTTGGCCACCTCAGGGAAGAGGAAAGGTGATGAGAAAACCAAGTATGGACCTTTGGTTTGAGAACCTGGAAAACTTGGAATCTGTGTACCTCTAATGATGAGACTGATAGAGAGCAATGATGCAGTAAAATTGAATAGGTGCCAAAATGCCTTGGTGGGGGGAGTCTAAAACCATGAGAGAAACCATGAGAGAAAAATGGGAAGTGGGAAGATAGGGTGGAGATACCAGGAAGGAGGAAGGAAAAAGAAGGAAAAGGAGACGAGAATGGTGGACTGAGAGAATAGGCCTATGTTGTCTGGCCAGGGGAAAGAAACCTGGCTGGAGGGGGCCAAGGAGCCATGGTAAGTGGCAGAAGAGTAGCTGATGTGGAGAGTGTGGCAGTGCAGCAAGGTGGCATAGTGAGCTGGTACCTGGAGATGGCCAGGGATTTGGAAAGCTGATTTGTGCAGCAGCAATTGTGGAAGAAATTTGAAGAGCCTTGGAGAAGTGGAGTAGCATGGAACACTGGAAAGAGAAGCCAAGCGAAGATGCTGGAGAAAGACTGGACTTTACAGAGTGCCTGCCTCAGTTTTGGAGGGGGAGAGAGAACCATCTTGGACATGTGTCTTTGGGACCTTTGGGACTGAAAATGGTGACTGGTATAAGATAACTGTCTGCTTGTGGCTTTGAAAACTTTTTGTTTTTCCTGGTTAACTTCCTTGTTAAAAAAAAAACAAAACACAAAACAACCCTTGTTGTTGAACTGCATTTGAGTGGCAACTGCTACGCGTGGGTGAAAAGGATCTGGTAAGAAAGCTGGGTTGCAGAAGCTGCATTTTAAAAGGTTTTTTTTCCCCTCTATGGCTTGCTAGTTGGTGGCTTCTGCCCTTTCAACCCGATATCAAGAAGATAAACTTAGAATCTGTGTGCTTCTGAAGATGAGAAAATTGCTGAAAAAGTGGAATCTGTGTGCTTCCCAGAGATGGGGAGTTGAACCTATTGGAAACAGATTCGCACCTCCCAAAGATGGAGAGGTGAACTGCCATCTTGGAAATGTGGTCCTTTGTGTGAGATACAGGAAGCAGGTTGGTTCAGAGAAGAGATGCCATCTTGGAAACGTGTTTCCTTGTTTTAGGACTCTAGAGACTGGACAATACTGGGGTAAGATCACTGTCCACTCACGACCTCAGCGACTCTTGCTTTTCCCCTTGTTTGTAAATAAATCTTGTTACGTTTTATGTGTACTCTTGCAGTTGAGTATGGAAGAACCCTGAGAAGATCGTTTTAAATATCAGCTTCTCTTCTTGTAAGTTTGGTGCCTGTTTTACACCAGGTTTCAATAACAAAAACAAACCAGAAAAAAAGAAATTAAAACAACCAGAAAGAGCTAGCCACAGGAGAATGTGTCAGTGCATTAGCGGTACATGTACACTCAGTGGAACAGTGAAAAATGAATAAATTTAACACCCCCTCCCATCAGCTTGCTCTGCAAAAATGACATTGAATGAAAATGCAAGTTGAGAAGGCTGTGCATTATAGAATAACTTTTATATACCGTTATCTAGGAATTCTGTTATTTAGAAATTCAAGCTAATGTAGGTAAGGTAAAAATTCTCGTAAGAGAATAATTAACACCAAAGGCAGGAGAGTGATTGTTTGGGGGAAAGGGTGGCCTGGACTGGAGCAATTTTCAGGGTTTCATTAGTACAGATAAAGCTTCATTAGTATATGTAAAGCTTCATTTCCTAACACAGGTGGTGAATTTATGGTGCTCATTATATTTCCCTTCCTTTTAAAAATAAGTACCATGTTTGAGGCATTTAATAATAAATATTAAAATGGAAAGATAGGAGATCTGTAGGTTAAAATATGTAGGTAGGGGGTTGTGTTAGAATCCTGGGATGAAAATTTCTGAATTTTTGCACAGTTCTGCAGGTCCATACCCTGAGGTCAAGGTTCAGGTAGGCCTGGTTCTCTTTGGGGCCTCTGATGGAGACTCTGTTTCATGCCTCTCTCCTAGCTCCTGGTGATGGTTGGCCACTGGGGGTGTTTCTAGGTGTGGTTTCCTCAACAAGTCTCTGCTGTATCTGACTACGGCTTTCTCTCTGTCACAAGGAACCCAGCATTGCATAAAGGCCCAGCCCAAGCCCAGTTTGAGTTTTTCTGAATTTCCTTTATTTACTGACTGCTGCAAAGGCTCTAATTTCAAATAAGTTCTGGGTTAAGATACATTTTCCTGGTCACCCCAAATCAAACCAATATAGGAATCTAAAACTCTGCCCAATCAACCCTTCCCTCTTGGTGTATTTTTGTATTTGTTTTTTTGAATGTCAAAATGAACTTCATTCCAGACTCCCTTTTATGTTCCTATTCCAGGTTCCTTCATGGGACCATGGAAAAGTTGTTCCTCCTTCCAAATTTCAGGGTATGAATTCTTTGGCAATCACAATGATTTGATCAATTGTTATTTATTACATTTTAATTTTCTTACATTGTTCATTTTTGTACAATGAACTCCCCCATCACCATAGTCCTTTGCACTCTCTCTCCCCTCTCCTGTTTTGGCCTATCTCCCTCTCCCTCCCTACTAAGTGCCTGTGGTTTGCCTGCATATTTTGTCTTTTTCCTGACCCTCTGTTTGGTTTTCCTATAGTCCCTCGAAAGTGAAAACCAGCTGATTTTTTTTTCCTCCTGACTTATTTTGCTTAGCGTATTCTCTCCCAGCTCCAACCATGTTGCTGCAAATGATCTGACTTTCTCTTTTAGGATCACTGAATAGCATTTCTTTGTATCTATACCACATCTTGATCCATTCATCTGTTTTGGAGCATTTGTGTCGTTTCCGTATCCTAGCTATTGTAAATAGTTTTGCAGTGAACATAGGAACAGGTTTCCTTTCAAATGAGTGTTTTTGTATCCTTTAGGTAGAGTTCTAGGAATGGAATCACTGGGTCAAATGATAGTATTTTAATATTTTGAAATAATATTTTAGTATTATATTTAGTATTTTAGTATTTAGTCCTCCATACACCTCATCAGTATTCTGACGATGCTGGGTATGGCAGCATTTCTCAACATCAGCCGTAAGACACAATTCCTATCCTCAAAATCTCAAATGTTTTACCAAGCTTGGAGTCCATAGTTGGTCTTCAAGAAATGTCTCCTGAATGAATGATTGTGAATGAATGACTATGTGAGTAAATGAATGTAGTGAGTAAGAACCTACCGAGTAGAAATGTCACTTCAGCTGTGAGTGCCGCAAGCTTCTGGGATAATGAATTAGTATTATCTTCCAATTAGGATGATTCTATCCATCTGAAGGATGAGGAGAATAATATATTCCTGCAAAGCTGTTGGATAAGCTTAATTAAGTACTATTTATAAAGTGCCTCCAAAACCACATGAAAAGCCAGGTAAAAACACCTTGTGCTATTGGTATTAATAATTTACTGTCCCCTCGCACCAAGCCTTTCAGATGTGTTTCTTGAAACTGGAAGAGGTAGCACCTATTTTTGAGATAATTAGACCCTAGGTAAAGATAACTGTTTCTTGATTAGAGCCCAAACATGTCTCTTCTCTTCTTTTGCTGAGTCTCCGTTTTCCTCAGACTCAATGAACTGTCTTGTTTGGGGAAATGCTGCTATGGAGACAGTAAATTTCTCTTTGTATCTATCACTTAAGGCAGGTATTTCCACTAACATCTTTCTGGGGCCTCATCCAGGCATGTGAAATTGAAGAGCCACAGGAGTATTTGCATAACTAACCGTTGATTTGCATATATTTTGCATAACCCATCATAGTCTGTGAAGTCATATTTGATTTCCAAAAGCATTGTCATTTCTGTTTATATAATTGTATAATTGTAGAAGTGTCAAAGATCTCAGATCACACAAGGGACTCATCTCCCTAAGTCATTTAAAAGGTAGAGGGGACATTTGGTGAACACCTATTATGTGCTAAATTTCACTTAATTTCAAATTGGCTGCATATTTGAATGATCCAGGGAACTGAAATTTCTGGTGCTTGGTCCTGATCTTCAGACTATGATGCAATTGGGAGTCATCAGCTTTAAAATCTCCCAGAGGATTCTAAGATGCAGCAAAGATTGAGAACTATTTACTTAACCCTTGTTAAAAAAATCCATGCACACCCTTCTCTAACATGTCATAAAGGTATGGAAACTTGGGGATTATGGAAAGGATATTCATAATAGTATCATTAATGTTAATGGCTGGTCATTTTGGTATTTATGTGCCAGACTATACTAACCACATATGGTATGTGTGTAACTCTTGGAATGAATCTTAGGGACAGGGATTCATACACACATTTATAGATTCACAAATTGGGACTTAGTGTATAATCTCTCCAAGGTCCCTAAACTAGTGAGAGGTAACCTAAGGGGTGTGATGAAAGTGTTTATTTTAGGATCACACTATGCTGACTTTTAAGCTTTGGTCCTAACTTTTGGCTTATGCAGATTCCTACAAGGCACATGTACAGGGAGCCAGTTTTTGGTCTTCTCCACTGGTCCTTTGGGCTTAACATAGTTCTGGGTTCTAAAAGGCACCAGTAAGATCCTAAGGGTTCGTATGGAACAATTAAGGCCAAAGCCCAGACTTTGCAGCCTGTAGGAGCAAGATTTTTTAACCCAGATGGATTGGCTATTCGGGATCTTTTGTTGTTCCAAATGAATTTCAGTAATTTTTATTCTATCTCTTTAAAATATATCATTGGAATCTTTATTGGAATTGCATTGAATCTGTAGATTGCCTTTGGTAATATGGCCATTTTGTTAATGTTGATTCTTCCAATCCATGAACAGGGACTGTCTTTCCATTTTATAACTTCTTCTATTTCTTTTAAGAATGTTTTATATTTTCTTTGTATATATATTATATACAAATATTTTATATATTTCTTATATATATTATATAAAATATTTTATATATTTCTTTGTCTTTTCTTTTGTTAGGTTTATTCCCAAGTATTTAATTTGGTGCGATGGTAAATGGAATGGTTTTTGGATTGGTTCTTCCTTTCTCACATAATCATTGAGTTCTGTGCTGAAGATAGGCAAAGTCTGTTACATAGAATTCATCATTTGCCAGCCAATATTAGAGCTTGTCCATCCAGCAATCCCACTGCTAGGAATGTACCCAAGGGTTACAGCATTGTTTACAATAGCCAGGACCTGGAAGCAACCCAAATGCCCCCAAATAGATGAATGGTACAGAAAGCTGTGATCTATGTACATGATGGAATATTATTCATCAGCCAAAAAAGATAGGCTTATGTCATTCACAACAACATGGATGGTGCTGGAGGGAATCACACTTAATAGAAATAAGCCAGAAAGAAAAAGAGAAATACTGGATGGTTTCACTTATATATGAGGGATTAGGGAGAACAAACAGACAAGAAAAATTTAAAACTAATTCTCAGCAAAATTGAAGCATAGAGCATGGGGTGGGGAATTGAGAGTGAGAGGAGCACAAAAGACTGTTTCATGGCTTATAAGGAGGTGGGAGAACCCCTGGGTAGATAATGATAATAAAATAAAACAAATAATAAAAATAAATTTGAAAAAAAAAGACAATAGCCAAAACAACAATAACAAAATTAGAGCTTGGAATTAACCTGCAGAGATCAAAATATACTTTTTTCCTCCTCCCTATAAAGTGGACTAAAGCTGATATTAAGAGAGTTTGTTTCAGCATATCAAAGAGAAGAGTGGTGACTGGTTTTTATTTGTTTGGAGGGTGTTTTTCTTCTCATCTGGGAAGTGGCAATAGGAAAGAACCTGAGGAAAGGAGCATTCATCCAGTCAAATATATGTCTCAATAGTGAGTCATTTGGTGCCATGATATACAAATAGAGATTCTTTCATTCATTCAATACTTTTTGAACTCCTGACAGTTGCCTAGCACTACTTTAGATGTTGACAATACATTAAAATAAAACTCCTTTATCCTTGGTGACTTGAAGGATGAAAAGAAGAGTCATGTATAGATCTGGAGGAATAGTGTTCTGAGTGACGGAAGCAGCAGGTATCAAAATCTAAGATGTGAGTGAGCTTGGTGGGTAAGGAATAGAATGTAGGGTGCAGTGAATGGAGTAGGGAAAGGGTCAGTGAGGTGGTTAGAAGCCAGATTATGCATGCTTTGTAGCTATGGTGATGCATTTGCATGTTCTTCTGAATGAGATAGGAAATCATTGGATGATTTTTAAGCAGGAAAGTGACTCCATCCAACTCACATTTTTGATGGATCACTCCAGCTCCTGTTGGAAGTATGGATTCCTAGAGGGCAGGAATGGAAGCCTGGAGCTGTTTGGAATTGCTGAAATAATCCCATGTTCTGTGTCAGTGTCTACTCAACCCCAGTTCATTGCTGTCACACGAGAGAGACCCAGTTCTTGCAATTAAGAGACAAAATCCAGAATTGGAGGCTTTGGAGTGAAATCTTGTGATTTTAGGATGTTGTCTGCTAATTCAAATAAATGATACATTAGAACAAATACAATGTTTGTGGTCCTACTAGACTTATACAGAGTCTAAAGGGAAGGATGATGCTCCGGTTCTCCTCCACTGCAGAAATGAATAATGTTGGCAGTGAATGTGTCATTCTGGACATTTTATTTTTCTATAAACATGTGCTAAGATACCACATATGGTTATGTTTTATGGTGTGTGCTTGTGCTCTTGTGTATTTAACCTCAGTGAGATTTTGTTACGTGTTTGGCTTTACGACAAATTCTTTTCACTTAAGAGGTCTGAGAGAGCTTTCTCTGTGCAGAGAGTCGTGAAAGATACGAGAGAGAAAGAGATTTGTGGATTATGCCTGTTTAGATAACACTGTTCCACAGATAGCCCTGCAAGTGACATTTCATGGCACTGGTGTGAGAGCCCCTTCATGGTTATCTTTTGCATTTGGAAGCAATGGGGGTTTTGTAGTGCACCTGCCATTTAACTGAACTACATTTCCCACAATCCTTATCTTGTCTGTTTCTGATGAGGGTGAGCCACCAGGGAGATTCTTGGGAGATATGTAGGGCATAAGGGGAGCTGCAGCCATTTTATAATCACAGATTCTAATTGTTCAGCTTGATCTTGGGGACATGTGAGAAGCAGCTAGATGTGCCACTGCTCCACTTTTACCTGAAGCCCTTCAGGACCTCCAACACCTGGACCATATGCATATTCCATTCTGTAAAGGCCCTGCTTTCTCAGATACTCATGTAGCTTATACCAGAGGCAACAAGGACAGTCATGTCCTCTGACCCCGGTCATGGTGGACCAGCATGTTCTTGCTCTACCCCTCTACATATTACTTCCCATCTGACTGGACATTCTGAGGACTTCCAGTTCTGGCATCAGGAGTTTGTGAGACAAAGGTTGGGTCAGTTTGGGGAACCAACTAAGTGATACTGCTTTTGTCGTTTCAGTTCAGGAGATGCATCTAGTCCCAGTTCAAATGTCTCATAGTAAATGCTCAACACGCACTTGTCAAATGAATCCTTCCAGAAGTCTTCTTAGTGCTCCCAGTTGTAGATGCTACTCCCTGTAAACCCACAGCACTTACTGGGCTAGTACTAGAACTCACTCAGTAAGCATTTTTGACATCTACTGTGTCTTGTACCCACTGTGGTTGATGTTGGTCAATCAACCTTGTTATGAAAATGCCACAGTAGCAAGATGCCAGATATTGGGTAATTAAATTAGTATATCCTATGATGATGTTTATATTATTATCATAAAGATTTTATGGTAAATATGTACTATTTCATGTGCTCTATTTTCCATATTAATTTCAACCTGAAAGGCAGAGTCCAAATGACATACTGGGAACATTAAAGAAAACAGAATGAAAAAGAAAGAAATGAAGGAGTGGTACAGCTCTACCTGCACAGCCCAAGATGATAGCCACTAGCCACAGGTGGTCAAGGGGGACTTGAGACATGGTCACTCTAATTTGAGATGTGCCTTAAGTGTGGCATAACACAGCCACTTTCAGAGACTTCTAGGAAGGAAAGTATGTAAAATTATCATTGCATATATTGGGGTAAATGAAATATGTCATTTCAACTATTTATTTTTGCTTCTTTAATATGGTCAGTAGAAAATATCAAATAACAGGTATGACTCACATTTATTTCTATGTGACAGAGCCAATAGCTAGACAGCAAGAACCAGAAAGGTAGATAACCCAGTCTTCTTGCTTCACCTCTGCTGTCAGCATCGAGCACAATACCTGGCACATGCAGGTGCTTATGTGTTTTTATTAAACCACATGGGACATAGGTGTAAATGCAAAGGTTCACTGACCCAGCTATTGGTCAGTATCTTGCCACCCTTGCTACTTCTTGGGCTTTGCCAATTTTTTCCTACAAATATTTAAGAACTCTAATTTTATAAGTGCTTCAGATAATGATTTAATTTAGATTTAACAAGGCGGTTATTGCAGGTCAATTAAGTGCCACCTTATGATTTAAACCTATTTACTCAGATTAACAGCCATTAAATGGTTTTATCATACCTCTTATTGGTTAATATTATATTAAAAACTATTTTCAATTATTTAAAACATTTTATGCCCATGGACACTTACAATAAAATTTTTAAAATCAAGAGGATCTGTTTTTTTTTTCCCAAATTTCTTTGGCTATTTGCAAACTGATTTATTACGTAAAAATCAACAGGTATAATTTACTAAGAAGCAAATTAATCAAAATATATTTAAGGATCTTACACACAATTATGGAATGATGTCCTGTTCCTTTCTTTTCCTCTTCCCCCTTTCATTCCTCTTCATAACAAGTACATTTTTTACAGTTTAAGAATTATGTTACCTTGGGATAGACAATGATGTAAAAAATATATATAAAACAAATAAAACTAGAATAAAAAAGAACTATGTTTGCTTGCTTTGCCAGTTTGCTTTCTTTGGTTATTTATTCCACAAATAAATGAACCATCTGTATCTTTCATTTTTTATACTTAATTTACTTAGCACAATCACATCAAGGTCCATCTATTTTGCCCAAATGATTTCATCTTTCTTAATAGCTGAGTAGTACTCCAGTGATACCACAGTTTCTTTATTATCTGTTGTAATGTTTTTAGTTTGTTTCCACAATTTGGCTACTGTGAATAATGGTGCTACAAACATGGACTGCATAAAAGTCTTTTTTATTAAAGTTTTCATATTCTTGGGTATATACCTAGTAATGGTATTGCTGGGTCAATACAAATCATATTTCCATTTTGATTTGTTTAAGGAATCTCCATACTGTCATCTGTAGAGACTACACTAAATTACTTTCCCGCCAGCAGTAAATGAATGTTCCTTTTTAGCCACATCCTTGTCAGTATTTATTGTTTCCATTTTTTGGATACAGGTCATTCTCACAGGGGTGAGGTGATAGATCTATTGTGGTTTTGATTTCCATTTCCCTTATAAGTGAAGTTAAATATCTTTTTATATACCTGTGGGCCACCTGAATGTCTTCTTTGGAGAAGTATCTATTTAAGGTCTTCTGCTTATTTTTTTGATTGTATTGTTTTCTTTTTTTGTTGATGAGTTGTAGGAATCCTTTGTATATTTTGGAAATGAACTCCTTGTCAGATGTGTGATGTACAGATATCTTTTCTCCATCTGTAGGTCACCTTTTTGTTTTCATAGTGGTTTCTTTTGATCCACAAAAGCCTTTTTGTTATAGTCAAATTTATTTTTGTTTCCCTTGCCGTTGGGGTTGCACCCCCAAATGCATCTCTGTGCTTGTCCAGGAAAATTATCATTGGTTTTCTTTTAAGTGTTTTATGGTCTTATGTTCAAATCTTTTATCCATTTTGAATTAATTTTTGTGTATAGAGCTAAGTAAGGACCTAATTTCTTTCTTATACCTTCTTCCTCCTCCTCCTTCCTCCTGCTCTTTGTCCTTCCCTCCCCCCCCTTTTTTGCATGTGGCTGTTTCCCAACAGATAATGGGTGTTTCCCAAAACCATTTGTTAAAAAAAGATCTTTCAAAGAGAGCTGTATTTATGTGATTTTATTTCTGTGTTATGTTTTATTCCTTTGTTGTGTGTTTTTGTTCCAAAAGCAACCTTCCACTACCATAAGTTAATGTGGCCTGTTTTTAAACTTTATATAGATGAACTCATAGAACTTGCTGTTTTTCTTTGACTTCTTTTGACCATTGTTGTCTGTGAACTTTATTTATATAACTGTAGGCTATTCTTTCTAATTGCTTTATCATTTAAAAATGTATCACTATGTGTTTATCTATGCTAGTAATGATCAATATTTGGGTCCTTCCATTTTGAGAGACTGTAATTGTTGACTGAGAGGGCGTGTGTATATTCAGTTGCAATATGAACATATTAGTTGATGTCAAATATTTTTCCAGTGTGAGTGCATTGATTTTCATTGCACCAGTAGTGTCTGTGAGTTCCAGTTCCTCTATGTGCTTAACAACACTTGGTATTGTCATTTTAAAGTTGAGCTATTTTATCATGTGTCTAGTGGAGTCTCATTGAAAGCTTATTTTTTATTTCCCTAATGGCTACTGACCCTACCCAATGTCTTTCTGACTTCTAGGTCATTTAAATGTTCTTTATGACCTGTGTAGTCAAGTGTTTTGCCCATTTAAAGAATGGGTTGTCTGTCTTTTTGAAATAATTGATTTTCCTATTGGTGTATATTCTGGCTATGAGGCATTAGTTAGTGGTGTGTATGACAAATATCTCCCCCCACAAACCTCAGAGTGGTTTGCTCTTTGACTCTTTTATTGGATGTTTACAATGTGGTACAAGCACATTACCACTACCTGGTTCCAGAACTTTTTGCTGATCAAAGAGAAAACCCTCCATTTGTTAGATATTCTTACCACATTCTTTTTCCCTCCAGTTCCAGCAACTATGAGTTCATTTCTTATAGGTGTAGATTTGTCATTCTGGATCTTTCCTATAAATGGAATCTTACATGATGCGGCCTTGTGTGTCTGGCTTCACTCACTGGGTTTACTGCTTTCAGGGTTTATCAAATTATACCAGATATCTGCATTTATTTCTTCCTATGAGTCATAAGAGCGCTGCAAATCAGAACCACCATGACACTCCAGTTCACATCCACTAGGATGAGCGTTATAATAAAAAAAAATAAAACAAATGTTGGTGAGGATGTAGAGAAATTGAAATACATGACTAATGGGGAAATAAAGTGGTACAGCCACTGTGGAAAAGAGTTTGGCAGCTCCTCAATATTGTATTGATTGGTTTAATGAGTAAGCTTTAAATGTTAAAGAAGTTCAATTTAGCAATCATTTAAATTGGTCAATGCCTTATAGGTACTGTCAAGAAAATCTTAGCCTATCCATGCTTATCTTTCAGATGGTTTATTGTACCTATTTAAAACTATCATTGCTGAAATTAATTTTTATATAAAGGAAGATTCTTTTTTTCCCCACTGACTGAGCATCAGTATTCAAAAATACATCTATGTGGTATAGATACACAATGGAATACTATTTACCAATCAGAAAAGATAAACTCATGCCATTTGCAGCGATGTAGATGGAGCTGGAAGGGATTATGCTCAGTGAAATACATCATAAGGAAAAGCTGAGTACTAGACAGTTTCACTTATATGTGGAATTTGGAGAAACAGAACAAAGGATCAGGAATAAGACAAAACTTGCAAGCTGATCAGAGATTTAAGGCAGATTGTTGAGGATGGGGAGATGGGTCAAAGCAGGAAAAGGAAGTGTACTTATGGGGTTATGGTGATGGTTTCTGGGTACTGTGGTGGTGGGAGAATTATGGGGACTACACTGGAGGTGGGAAATCAAATAATGTCCAAAAATGAAGAATGATGTAAGAAAATACACAGGTAAATTAGAAAAACAAAAGACAAATAGCTGAAAAATAGCATCTCCTGCTGCACCAAAATGATCTTTTATCATAAATCAAGCAGCCATACATTGAGGGTCTGTTTGTGGTTTCCATGGTCCCATTTTCCTGCTATCTCAATTATTATAGCTTTACCATAATATTTAATATTCGCAAGTCTGTATCTTCCAACTTGGTTCATCATGAAGAATCTCTCAGATAAACCTGGGCCCTTTTTTTGTTTCAGGTTAATTAGACTAGTATATCAATTCCAACAAAAAAGAAATCTGTTTTGGTTGGGGTTTTATGAAATCTATAGATTTATTTAGGAAGAATGACTTACTTACATTATTGAGTCTTCCAATTCATGGACATTATTTATTCCTGCACTTATTAAAGTCTCGTATCAGTCAAGAGATGTGAAATCAGATCAGTCATTTGAACAGGAAAAAGTAATTATTAAAATTTGTTAACTAGTCAAGGAGTAGAATAGCCGTTAAAAAGGGCAGATGATGACTTTAAGTCATACAGAAGAATGCAGCTACCACCTTTGGAGTAGAGTTACAGTGAATAAATAAAGGTATTCAAACACTTCAAAGGAATCCCTTCCCTAGGCTGAGATTCAGACTTCTTTGGAGAAGGTGTGGCTACCACTGAAACACTCAATCCACCAGGGATGGGGAAAAAGGAAAACTTGGGATGAAGCTGACTAACAGATAAGACCACCAATGGGTGGGGAAGGAAGTGACAGAAAGCCTGGGTGGAACAGTAGGTCTGTGGGGACTCTAATGTGATGGGTAGAAGTGGTGATAATAGGTATTCTTAACTCATTCTCAACTTCGGCAGGAAAATTCCAACAGTTGGCCATTACACATGAAGCTAGCTCTAGTTTCTTTATAGTTACCCTTTACCAAAATGATCTTAGTCTACTAAGATTATATCATAAATGGGTATTTGACTTTTCAAATGCTTTTCTTTATCTACTGAGACAATTTCATGCCTGTTTTTTGTTCTTTATCCCATAAAGGTGGAGAATTACAATGATTTCTTCTTGAATGTGAAACCAATTTTTTATTTTTGAAAGAGACCAGAGTTGGTCATGGGATAGCCTTCCTTTTCATGTATTTCTGCATTTGATTTGATATTTTGTTGAGCAGTTTTGCATCTGGGCTTGTAGGAGAGATTGGATGGTAATGTTACTTATAATTTTCTTGTCAGGTTTTGGCATTGGGGCATTTGCATAATAGTTATATTCTCAAAAAAACAATTGAGAAGTGTTTCATCTTTTTATATTTCCTAGTAGATGTTGTAGAATGTCAGTATTATTTTGGTTTTAAATGCTTAGGAGAATTTGCTACTGAAGATACCTGAACCTGGGTTTTATTTATTTTTTTTGGTGAGAATGTGACAGATTCAATTTCTTTGATAGAGAAATGGTCAGATATTTTGTTTCTTTTGTGTGAATTTTGGAAAGCTGTGTTTTTCTAGTTTGTATAAATCTTCTAAATTATCAAATTCTATTTGGTGTAAAGTTTTTTTCTTTTTAAATATCACAGTGTTATCTTTCAGTTTCTATAAAATCTTACTTAACACTTATAATTTTATTTGCCCTTTCCAAGAACCAATGTTGGGTGTTGTTGATTTTCTTTATTGTAAGCTTACTTTTTTCCCACTGAGTTTTGCTTTTATATTGATTATTATATTCCTTCTACTTTGAGTTTGATTTGTTGTTTTTTTCCTAACTTTTTCAGGTGGATGTTTATATAATTGATTTTCATTCTCTCTTCTATTATACATATTTAATTTACAAGATTTTGTCTAATGTGAGCCCTAGCTACTGACCACAATTGTTGATGTCTTATTTTTATTGTCATTCAATTCAAAATAGTCCTAATTTCCTTTGTGATTTCTTCTTAATTTTTTAGCAGATCTTAATGCTTCCTTTTTAGTTACTGTTACTGATTTCTAGCGTAATTGCATTGTAGCTAGAATATATATTCTGAATAATATTAATTCCTGAAATTTGTTTAAATTTGTTTTATGATCAAGTGTTTTATCATTCTAGGTAAATGCTTCATGCACACATGAAAGAATACATGTTCTATAATCAATGGGTATAATGGATACTTTCCACTCACTTTTCTTCTTTTTTATAATCTCTTAAGAATAATATTATTCATCAATCAAAAAAGACAAACATGTCATTCACGGCAACATGGATGAAGCTAGAAGGAATCATGCCAGCAGAAATAAGCCAGAAAGAAAAAGAGACGTGGATGGTCTCACTGATATGAGGGATAAAGGGAAAGCAAACAAACAGACAAGAAAAATTTAAAACTCTCAGCAAAATTGAAGTATAGAGCATGAGAGGGGGAGGGGGGAAAAGTGGGAGTGGGAGGGGCAAAAGACTTAAGACATGGTTCATGGGTGATAAGGTGGTTATCTCCTAGGGTAGATAACAATGTAAAATAAAACAAATAAATTAAAAAACTTGGAAACAAACAAAAAAATAGCTGTGTTCAATCTATTGTTAAACATTCTAATGTTCAGCAAGTCAAATTTATGAATCATATTCTTTGGCTTTTTATACTCCTAATCCCTTTTTGTTTGATTGTTTTATTACATATGAGAGAGGTTGTTAAAATATTCTATTATTATGGATTTATCTACCTTTATTTTCAGTTTTTTGATTGGTGTGTTTTGAAAGCCTTCTATTATGTGCATACAAAATATACAATTGTTATATCTTCCTGGTGGTGGATTAACCTTTCTATTGACATTTTCTTCTTTATATTTAATCACGAATCTTGCCTTCACGTTTACTTGACTTGATAATAGTCCAACTACATTCCTTTCTTTGGCCTGAGGTTTTTTTCTAGGCTTTTATCTGCAATCTTTTTGTGTTCTTAGGGTATATTTCATATGAGCACTGTACAACTACTTTATTCTAATGTAGCCTGAGAAACAGGATCTATTCTTTTTCTTATCTATTTAATTAATTATAATAACCACAGTCATTTCAGATAACTAGCGCCTGTGTCACCTATAAGTTTTTTTCCTATTGGCATGTTTTTCTTTGATGGTCTGAGTTTTTAGCATGCCTGGTAAATTTTTTTTACTGTATTTTATTTTTACTTACATTTTTAAATTGATTACATATGTATGTGTATATATACGTATATACACATACATATATATACACACACATATATATCATTGTATACCCTGAGCTTCTCCCATCACATCACCTGTGAATTGTCTTCCTGATCCCTTGTGCTCATCCCTCCCCCTGATTTACCCCTCCCACCCCCTCCCTTATATATGCTTTAGCTCTGTTGTCAGTTTGTTAGTTTTAACTTTTTCTTGTCATTTTATTTGTTTTCCATCTATCTCACATATAGGTGCGACCATCCAGATGCTGGGTAAATTTTGCTGGATTGTAACACACTGTGTGTAAATGCAGTGGAGGTTCTAAGTGATCTTTTTCTTCTGAGGAATAGTTTCCCTGATCTTTGGCAGGCAGCTAGTAGAGGGGCCGATGGCCTCTGTTCACTCAGGGGCTAAATGGACTAAGGTGGATTGTGGACTCTGTAAATACTCAGGCTGCCTCTGATTCAACTCCCCTCTCTGGAGCCAGTGCTTCCAAATGAGAACCAGCCTTGTTGACTAGATGGTCTCCTCATTGGTGACCCTGAACTCCAGTTTTGTTCTTTAGTATTAAAAGAACGTAAAAACCTCCACGCGGTGTCAAAAACTCTGCTTTTTGCTCTGACTATAATCCACCTTCATACTCTTGTGACTCATGGGTCACTCAACAAGACACAAGGACTCTGATTCAAGCTCAAAGCAAGTTTATCACTGGTGCACCAGGGTCCCCAAGCCAGCTCAACAAGAGACCCCAAGCAGTCTCTGTTACAACCTTTTATAGAGCAAAACCACCACCGGAAAGCAAGCAGGTGCAGGACACATTTCCATATCTACAGGACACTTTCCCACATTCCAATAATGGTGGGACATGTTCCCATAACTGTGGGTTTCCAATAATACTGACATCCATCATCTCCCAGGAGGACAATGCTGGCGTCCATCATCTCTCAGGAGGACAATGCTGGCATTCATCATCTATCAGGTGGACAAGACAATTGTCAGGAACAGCCAGGAGTAAGGAGGCAGAAACAGGATGTGGGGCCAACCAGCCATGGCGGGTACTTCCCTCTGAGGGCAAGGAGAGGACACTTGTTTCAAAATGGAAGTTTTAAACAAAATGGAGTGACTTTGGTTAGTCTGCTCCCAACACATACAGCATAAATAAAGAGAAATTCATGCAGTGTTTTCAGATGACTCTTTTTACTTTTGATTTTTTGATCCTCAATTCTTAGCTGTTTTGACATCCACAAATGTTTGTCTCCCACCCTCACGAAGCTTCCCTGCTTTTTACTAACTACCTCCGAGCTTCTCTTTCCAGAATGCCAGTTATTAGTGTCCCTGTTAAAAAATCAGAGACAGAAGCAGACTCTTCTCACTGACCTTCCTTCTTTGCAGGACTTCGGCATTTCCTATTTTGACTGTGTCTGATGCTTTCTAACAAAATTTTGTGTGTTTGTGCTTTAGCCAGCCTCTTTTAAAAATTTCTAATTTTATTTTATTCTTTATTTTTAAAAGTAATTTATCTACATATATATTTCACATCTTTGTAGTCCCCAGGGTTCATCTGCCCCCTCCCCTTCCTGATAGCTCCCTACCATCCACCCATCCATTCCCCAGTTGTGTACTTTAGTTTGATTGTTAGCTTGCTTTGACTTTTCCTCCTGGCCTTTTGTCTCTTTTCCCCTATATCTCATATATTAGTGAAACCATTTGGTTTCCATCTCTTTCTTTTCTGACTTGTTTCTGGTAATTTGATTTCTTCTAGGTACATCCATGTTATCTCAAATTCATCAAATTTGTCATTTTTAATTGAAGAGTAATATTCCATTGTGTGTATATACCACATCTTTTTCATCCATTCATCTGTCTTGGGACATTTGAGTTGTTTCCATGTCCTCACAATTATAAATAGTGCTGCAATAAACATCCAAGTACAGGTGTCCCTTTCTATAAGTTTTGAGGTCTCCTTTGATTAGATTCCCAGAAGAGTGATTACTGGGTCATAGTAGTACCATTTTCACTAGTTTGAGCGTTCTCTACACAGCTTTCATAGTAGCTGGACCAGTTTACATTCCCACCAGCAGTGTAGGAGTGTTCCTTTCTCTCCATGTCCCTGCCAGCACTTGCTGCCTGGCTTTTTTTCATGTGGGCCATTCTTACTTAGCCAACCTTTTTAGTTATCATGGATCGGCACACAGCCTGCCTCCTTCCCCACTGACTGTACTAGTTTCATTGGCTATTTTCTCTTGTACATATTTTCTCATTCCCATTTTGTAGTTCACCAAGGCTCTGGTTCCTGGGGGTGTCTGTTGTCTGTCATTGTTGACTGGCACTGCAGATCCTGCAATATAGGCTGTGTGTACAATGTGAATTGGGGTTTCCCATGGTTGTACCTTTGGTGACCCTGTACTTATCTGACAGGTATGTTTCACCTAACCCCTTGCATGTTGCTTTCTGTTCCTTTCTGTTCTTTCCCTATTGTGGAAATACAGAGTGGACAAAAGATCATCTTTTCAGGGAGACCTTTCTTAATGCTCCAGCTGGGTCCTCTTTGCAAACTTTCTTTGCCTTGTTTCTTCTTAGTTCTTCTCATAAGTGTTCCATTCCATTGACTTGTGGAATTGGCTCAGTGATTTATCTGTTCTACTGCAGAGTGTGGATTTTGGAGATGGTGACCTTGTCAGTCCTGTTTACCACTTCATCACTAGTGTCTACCACCACTGCACCTGATAAAAATTGGGCCTTATAATAGATATATAAAAAATACATCACTAATCACTAACATCACTAATAATCAGGGAAATGCAAATCAAAACCACAGTGAGACACTGCTTATACCAGTAAGAATGGCTCATACATATCAAAAAACAGGCAGCAACAAATGCTGGTGTGGATGCAGAGAGAAAGGAATAATTTCATACTGCTAGTGGGAATGAAAACTGATACAGGCACTATGGAAAGTTGTGTGTGGGACCCTTAAACTCCTGAAAATGGAACTACTAATCAATCTAGTAATTCTACTTCTGGGAATCTACCCAAAGGACACCAAAACACTCATTCAAAAGAGCACCTGTACTTCTATATTTATTGCAGCACTGTTTACAATAGCCAGAATATGGGAACAAACCAAATGCCCCCAAATGAATGCTTCAAAGTTGTGGTATATGTACATGATAGAATATTGCTTATCAGTCAGAAAGACAAATTTAACGCATTTGTGATAGCATGGGTGAACCTAGAAGGAATCTTGCTAGCAGAAATAAGCCAGAAAGAAAAAGAGAAATACTGAGTAATCTCACCTTCACGTAGGATGTAGGGGAAGCAAACAAAAAGTCAAGAAAAAGTTAAAACTGACAGCACAACTAAAGCATAAAGCAGGGGAAGGGGGAGCGGGATGAGGGGGAGGATATAGGGGGAGGATGAGCAGAAGAGATAAAGAAGATGGTTCATGGGTGACAAGGTGGCAGGAGAATCTTGGGGATATACCATGATTAAACCAAAGGCTCTTGGTCCTGACAGTTTCCAAATATATTTCCAAGTATATGCCAAATATATACATATGCAATCAGTTAAAAAATAAAAATAAAAAAATTGGGCCTCATAAAGATGGAAGATGAAAAGGAGGGGATCAGAACTCACATCCGTTAAGTTTACTACTTATTATCTTATTTAGTCTCCACTTGAACTCTCTGAGGCAGATGGTGCTTCCAGCATGCACAGAGTAAACACGTGGCTCAGATAAGTAATTTCCCCAAGATCACACAGTTGCCAAGTGCCAGATCTAGAATTCAAACCCAGGTCTCCCTGGTTCAAAGGGTACCCTGAGTGCTTGTAGATTGTTAAAAACGTCTTACCCTTCCAAGCTGTTTGTAGTATTCTTTTTTGTTTGATATTTCAGTGTTTGTCTGATACTTCTAGAATGCTGGTTTCCATCAAGGGCTTCTTCTGAAAAAAGGAAAAGATAAAGAAGCAATTTCCCTCTGTACTTTAAAAACAAAATGACATGCTTTTTCTATTTGGGTGGAAAGATTATGTGGGTGGATCCAGACTTGTGTGTAAAGTTATTTCCTTCAAATAGCTCAGCTGAGGAAGAACACTAATTTGTTTAATGAATATTTGTTAATTTCAATTAAGAAGAGGTACTTATAGTCATAGCAATAACTATTTATTGAGCGCCTCCTATGGGCTATGCACTAAGCGAGGCATTTTATACACTTGCTCTTCAGTCATCCAAACCTCCCTGGAAAATAGATATCATTATTTCCATGGTATACATTTGGAAATTGAGACTCAGAGAAGTAAAGCGGTTTGCCTTGGGAACTTTCAGATCCAGGATTTGAATCCTTTTATGGATTTCCATAAAGATGGCTTATTTCCATCTGTACCGCTCAAGGTATCAAACCTGAAACACAGACGGAGCTTAATAAATATTGGCTTTTTCCAGATCAGTGATGATAGAGTGAGCTTCCCAGGAAAGAGTTGTAAAGTAATATAATGAGGTTTTCTTGCCAGTGAACGTGAACATTATCTCCAAACTGACCCTTCAGAAAAACCTAGAGGTTTTGAGTCCTGACAGTTTCCAAGTGTCGGGTAAGAATCATGTTGGTTTCAATTACACCTTTTCCTCTGCTATTTGCTCCATATATTTTCTGGTTGCAAATGTTATTGATCTGACAGTTTATTTCCCGAGATACATTAGTTCCAAAGTGATGTGATATGAAAGTCTCATCCTAAGGAAATTGGCCTTGTGAATGGTTATCCCCTGGGAAGAGCCTGCTGCTCTTATGACTTTACTAATATGAGGAAGAAGCTGTAAATACAATTAGCAGGCCCGGCTGGTGATTTTCCGATAATGATATTTGGGGTGTATTATTGGTTTAGCTGTAATTGAGCTTAAGATGATCTGAAAATGTCTGAACTGGTGTGAAAGTCATTCACAGCTTTGGCTCCAGGGTGGATACTCATGAAGGAGGTGGGCTGGTGGCATTTGGATGTGCTGAGATTGGGGCATGTGTTCCAGGATGGCTGGGGCTTGCCTAGCACACCCTGTTGCCTTTTACTCTGTCACTAGAAAGGTGATGACTTCTTGATCATCTTCTACTCATTCAAATTCCACCACATGTTTACCATTTGGAGTTTGAAATATATATATAATATATATATTATATATATAAAGTATATATATATACTTTATATATATCTCAAGTATATATACTTTATATATATCTCAAGTATATATATATATAATATATATATCTCAAGTATATATATAAATCTATCTATCCATCTATCCATCCATCCATCCATCTCAAACTCCAGATGATAAAGATGTGGTGGAATTTGAAAGAGAGTAGAAGATGATCAAGATGATATATATAATGATATATATAATACAAAAATAAGTTCCTATACAAGTCTAATTTGTTTAAGGAATGTTAAAATGAGGATACTAAACAGTAGCTGCCATAAGAGGCAAGACTTGACATAGACAAGTAGTAATAAAACAGTGCAAAAATGGTATTTAAGACAGTGGGTGACAGTTCACTGTCTGTGGGTTCTCACCTGCATACACAATTGCAGTACCACTTAGGTTCAGGGGCCAACAACAGAGTTTATTTAGTAAACAGGAGACTGGGGAAAAGGAAAGAGTTTCTAAGGCCACATGTGGCTGGTTGTGTCACCCCAGTGTACAGAGTGTTGAGAAATCTTAAACAAAAGCCACTCATGGAAAATGAGGTGACAGTGCAGCAGCCCATAGCAGTAGTCTGAAGACTGGGCCAGATGTTGGACCAGACAGTGATGGACTCAGCAGTACCAGAAGGTGGTGCTGAAGAATCAGAGGCTGTGGATGGCTCTTCGTGAGCTGTTGGTATATGTCAACAGTGAACAGCTCTTTGAGACACTAGGCTGAAGCCAGTTGATGCTCCTTGCAGTCGATACAGAGGCAAGGCTGGAGGCAGGTGTAGTGGCCACATCTCTGTAGGTCTGGTGAATTCCACAGAGGTCACCTGCTCTATGCTTTCTCTCTCTCTCCGGAGACCATCTACAGAATGCTTTCTTTTCAGAGGTGGTTTGATGAATCCCTTTTTTCTCATTGGAGGTCAGCTGTTAACTGACTCAAGCTGATTCTTGCTCCATCTTATAAACTCTTCAGAGTCCTTTCACCCTACAAGTCTGATTAAACTGATTTTAAACCTATTTGCCTGATTGGACCATTTAGTATCAATCAACTTTCAATTTTCAATCTGAATAACTAACTCAAGATTGAGTAAAAATTGGAGTGCTTGAACTTGATTGGTCTGTTTAGGATCCAAGAGCCATACAGAAAAGGGAAAAGCCTGGTCCATACCTAGACCAGCTTGTACTCAGGTCAGAGCAGGCTCCTGGGTCTAGGGAGCCATGATTCGAGTTTGTTCTACAGGGGTCAGAGCTAAAGGAACAACAAAACTGCCTTGCCCCTCAACCTCTAGGCACCTAAGTATTCAGTTACAATTGAGTATCTCAAAAGTTTATTTCTTGCTCATGTAAAGTCTTATGAGGGTTGACAAATGCTATCCTCCATCTGGTAACTCAGGGATCCAGGTTCTTTGATATTATGGCACCATCAATTTCAACATGTGTCTGTTGGGAGATAATTCTCCCTAGATTTCTTGGGTTCTTGTATGGTGTGGACACTCCCAAGGAAGGACACTGACAGATTTTGTTCAGGGATGGTTGGGCAGCAAACTGAAGATTGTGAACCTTTCCTTGGAGACATTCATGAGAATACAAGTTCCTTTCTCTTCCTAAAGAATATTTTCTAGGTTAGGAGTAGACTGAGTTTGTCTGCCTTCCGAGTCACTCAGGCTGGGATAGCCATCCTGAGGGTCAACAGCTTCCACCCCAAAGCCCAGTGAGCTTTGGCTGAGGCTCACGTCGACTAAGTGTCACCGGCCCAGGGAACTCCAAATTCACTGAGAGGAGCAGCCACCACACCAGCAGCTGGGGGAGGAGTTCACATAAGCCAGGTGAGGTTCTCTTTCAGACTGCAGCCTGAGGCTGCTCCCAGTTGTCAAGGAAATGGTCCTGGGAGACCTGGGAGACTGAATGGACCCTGGCCATTCAGGTTAGGCATGGACTGAGTTTGTCTGCCTTCTGAGCCACTCAGGCTGGGATAGCCATCCTGAAAGTCAATAGCTTCCACCCCAAAGCCCAAACTCAGAAAACAAGGACACTCACTACCAAAAGCACACAGGCAGAGTTAACCACAACTATATAGGATTCAACATGCCTAATACTAGAGCAGTAGTCACCCAATATTAGAGCAGATCCAAAAGGAAAACACAGGAAGGAGGAAGAACATAAAAGGAAGAACATACTCAAACAGCCCTAAGAAAAATAACTCACCCCAAAGGATAAACAATCTGAAGAAACCAACATGAATGGCATGGAAAAAATGCTCCATATGTCAGACAGAGAATTCAGAATCAACGTGATGAAAGCACTCAAAGAGGCCAAGGAAGATGGGGGCAAAAAAGGGAAACCAAAATGGTAGAAGCATTCAATGAATTAAGAGAAGTAGTAGAAAAATATAAAGAATGCAGCAAAATGAGCAATATCATTAACATACAGAAAAACAAAATTGAAGCCCTAAATAAGAAACTGCAGGAGATGCAATGCATAAAAGGAGAAATAGAAGAACTCAAAAATGCAGGAAAGAGCCAGGAAAGCAGATTAGAAGAAATAAAAGAATCAGTGCACTAGAGGATACAGAAGTAGGGAGAACGAAGAAAGAGAGAAAAGCAGAGTAAGAAAACAGAAGAAAGAATCTGAGATCTGTCAGATATCTTAAAGAAAACAAATATAAGAGTAATTGGAATACTAGAAGTTGAAGAGAAAGACATAGGGTCTGAAAGGCTCTTCAATGAAATAATGGAGGAAAGTTTCCCAAACCTGAAGAAAGAAATGAAAATAGACATACAGGAAGCAAAAAGGACACCACACTACTTTAATCAAAGAAGAAACACAGCAAGACACATCATAATAAAACTTACAGAAGCTAAAGATAAAGAAAAAATTATGAGAATAACAAGAGAGAGGAAACTGATAACCTACAAAGGAAAACCAATCAGACTGACTTCAGATTTTTCAGAAGAGACACTCCAAGCAAGGAGAGAATGGCGTCACATCTTCAAAACACTCCAAGACAAAAAGTGCCAACCAAGAATACTCTATTTAGCAAAGCTGTCCTTCCTTTATGAAGGAAAAACCAGAACCTTCTCAGACAAAGCCTACAGAAGTTTGCTACCACCAAACCACCTCTCCAAGAACTCCTGAAAGAAGCCCTAAGATTGAAACCTGCAGAAGAATAAAAAGAATGAACAATAAAAAGAAAAGAAAGAACAAACTAAAACAGAACCCCAAATGACCACCAGGAACCCATTGTTAGACCCTCAAACATCAATAATTACTCTAAATGTCAATGGGCTAAACTCATCAATCAAAAGGCAGAGTTGCAGACTGGATTAAAAGACAGAATCCAACATTCTGCTACCTCCAAGAAACATACCTGATCTGAAAGACAAGCATAGATTGAAGGTAAAAGGATGGAAAACAGTTCTACAAGCAAATGGCCCCCCAAAATGGCAGGAGCAGCCATCCTTATAGCAGACAAAGCAGAATTCAAAATAAAAAAAGTAACAAAGGATAAAGATGGCCACTAACTTATGGTTCAAGTCTCAACCAACCAAAAAGACTTAACAATTATCAACATATACTCACCAAATGAAGTGGCACCAAGATTTATAAGACAGCTACTACAAGAGCTGAAAACAAATATAGATGAAAACACATATGTAGTAGGACACTTCAACACCCCACTCTCAACAAAGGACAGGTCAAAAAAAAAAAAAAACAGAAGCTACACAAGGACACAAAAGCCTTAAAAGACCTAGACAAAATGGACCTAATAGACATCTACAGGATGCTACACCCACAAGGAACAAAATACACCTTATCAAATGCACATGGATTATTCTCTAAAATTGACCACATACTAGGCCACAAGGCAAACATGAATAAATACACAAAGATTAAAATAATACCAACCTTTTTCTCAGACCATAAGTGTATCAAACTAGAAATCAACAATGAAAAGGAAGTAAGAAGAACACCTAACACTTGGAGGCTGAACAACATGCTTTTAAAAGAAGAATGGGTAACTGAAGAAATTAAAGAATAAATTAAAACTTACTTTGAAACAAATGACAAAGAGGACACAACATTCCAAAATGTCTGGGATGCAGCAAAAGCATATCTAAGAGGAAGGTTCATAGCAATACAGGCCCATATCAAAAACCAAGAAAATAACAAAAAAAACCAACCTAATCTACCAACTTGAAAAATTAGAAAAAGAGCAACAGAAAAACCCAAAATACAGCAGAAGACAAGAAATAACAAAAATAAAAGAAGAAATAAATAATCTAGAAGCCAAAAAGACTATCCAAAGGATTAACGAAACCAAAAGCTGGTTCTTTGAAAAAATAAATAAAATTGATAAGACCCTTGCAAAGCTCACAAAGGAAAGAAGAGAGAAATTCCTAATAAACAGAATCACAAATGAAAGAGGAGAAATTACAACAGACACAAAAGAAATCCAAAGGATAAGAGATTACTATGAACAACTATATGGAAATAAATACAACAACCTGGATGAGATGGATAGATTCTTAGAAAGATACAACTCCCCAAAATTGAACAAAGAAGATATAGAGAACTTAAACAAACCAATCACAAGCAGTGAAATTTAAGCAGTCATCAAAAGTCTACCTAATAACAAGAGCCCAGGACCTGATGGCTTTACAAATGAATTCTACCAGACATTCAAAGAAGAAATAATGTCTGCACTACTAAAGCCTTTCCAAAAAATTGAGAAAGAAGGAAAACTGCCAAACACATTCTACGAAGCAAACATCACGCTCATAGCAAAACCAAATAAGGACAGCACCAAGAAGGAAAACTATACACCAATTTCCTTAATGAACACAGATGCAAAAATCTTAAACAAAAGCCTGGCAAACCGAATCCAATGATGCATTAAAAGCATCATTCATCATGACCAAGTGGGATTTATTCCAGGGGCACAAGGATGGTTCAACATCCAGAAATCAATTAAAATAATACACCACGTCAACAAAGAGAAAAACAAAAACCACATGATAATATCAATAGATGCAGAGAAAGCATTTGACAAAGACCAGCATCCATTCATGATAAAAGCCCTTGAAAAATTAGGGATTAAAGGAATTTACCTGAACATAATAAAAGCCATCTATGACAAACCTATGGCAAATATTATCCTAAATGGGGAAAAACTAAAAGCATTCCAGTTGAAATCTGGAACCAGGCAAGGATGCCCACTCTCCCCACTACTCTTTAACATTGTACTGGAAGTCCTAGCCAGGGCGACAAGGCAAGAGAAAGACATAAAAGGGATACAAATAGGCAAAGAGGAACTGAAGCTATCATTATATGCTGGTGACATGATTCTCTGTATAGAAAACCGCAAAAATCCACAGAAAGATTACTTGAAATAATAGACCAGTTCAGTAAGGTAGCTGGATACAAAATCAACACACAGAAGTCAGTGGCTTTCCTATTTGCAAAAAGTCAAATAGAAGAAGAAATCAGAAAAACCATCCCATTCACCATCGCACCAAAAAAAATTAAATACTTGGGAATAAACCTAACAAAAAATGTTAAAGAACTATACAAAGATAATTTTAGAATGCTCATAAAATAGATAGAAGACATAAGGAAATGGAAAGACATTCCCTGTTCATGGATTGAAAGAATATTATCAAAATGACCATCCTACCAAAGGCAATCTACAGATTCACTGCAATCCCAATAAAAATCCCAATGACATTTTTAAAAGAGATAGAACAAAAATTACTGAAATTCAGATGGAATAACAAAAAAGACCTCATATATCGAAAAGCCTCCTGACCAGAAAAAAAAAATGGAGGTATTACAATTCCAAACTTCAAACTATACTACAAAGCCATAATAATTTAAACAGCATGGTATTGGTACAAAAACGGTCAGACCAATGGAACAGAATTGAGTGCCCTGAAATAAAACCACACATATATAGTCAACTAATCTTCAACAAGGGAGTGAAAAACTTACCTTGGAACAAAGATAGCCTCTTCAATGAATGGTGCTGGGAAAATTGGACTAAGACATGCAAAAAAATGGACCAAGACAACTCCCTTACTCCATGTACAAAAATCAACTCAAAATGGATAAGAGACTTAGAGATCAGAACTGAAACCATAGCATACATAGAGGAAAACTTGGGCAAAACTCTCCATGAATTACAGTTCAGAAATCCCTTTCTGGAAACATCTACAGATGGCAAAAAATGTAGGAAAACATAAACAGATGGGACTATATCAAACTAAAAAGCTTCTGTACAGCAAAAGAGACAACAGAAAAAACTAAAAGATGCCCAACTGAATGGGAAAAAAATTTTGCCCTCCACATGAGTGACAAGGGTTTAATAATGAAGATCCACAAGAAACTCACACAACTAAACAAAAGCAAAACAAAAAGCCTAATCAAAAAATGGGGAGAACTAAAAAGACACTACTCCAAAGAGGAAATACAAATGGCCAACAAGTACATGAAAAATTGTTCAATGTCACTAGTAATAAGGGAAATGCAAATCAAAACCACAATGAATACACCTTACACCAGTAAGAATGACTCACATCCAAAGAACAGGCAACAAGAATTGCTGGCGAGGATTTGAAGAGAAAGGAACACTACTACACTCCTGGTGGGAATGTACACTAGTCCAACCACTATGGAAAGCTGTGTGGAGGACCCTCAATTTAATGAAAATGGAACTACCATTTGACCCTGCAATTGCTCTCTTGGGAATCTACCCCAAAGAGACCTCAATGTGGGTACAAAGGGACACCTATGCTCGGATGTTTACTGCAGCACAAATTATAATTGCAAGGATATGGAAACAACCTAAATGCCCCCAACAGATGACTGGATGAAAAAAATGTAGTGTATATACACAATGGAATATTACTTATCAATTAAAAATGACACATTCGATGATTTTATAACAACATGGATGTACTTAAGAAATCATATTAACAGAAACAAGTCATAAAGAAAAAGACAGAAACCAAATGGTTTCACTAATATATGAGATATAGTGAAAAAATAAACAAAAGACTTGAGGAAAAGTCAAAACAAGCTAAGCACCAAACTGAAGTACACAACTTTGAGCAGGAGGGAAAGGGGAGGGATGGATGGGAGGGGGGGGTGTAATCCCTGGGATTACAATGTTGTGAAATTTATATATAAATAAATAGATTAAAAAAAAGAATATTTTCTTACATTCTAGTGTGATAAACCTAGTTATACTTTCCACATATATCAGATACATTTATTTATTTTCTAGGGTAAGGAATAATCCCTTCAAGAAGGAAGGATAGACACGATAACAGCAGCTTGATAGCTCAAGTTTCCCAAGTTCAGTGTTCTTTGCCAATGAAAATATATGCAATATTCCAAATAATGCATTTTTGGATTTGCGGTATTCAAAATATAATGGATGTTATCCAATGTCATACATGCACATTCTTTGTTTTTCCATCTATTTCCCATAAACCAGGAGCTTTAGTATATCCCAAGTCAAGCAGTTCCAGGTTACAACGGATAATTAGAATGCAATTTACTGGATAAAGAAAGAGCCAGTTACAGGTTAGCTAACAGTGAGAGGGACAAACTTGAAAGTTTCTTCTCTGAGTTATTAGGCCCCATTAAAATTAATACCCAGCTGCCATATTGTTATCAATGTAATTCTTCAATAATGAGTATACTGGGAATTTGCAACTACAGTCTTTTGGCAAATTCATTATTTAAAGGATGTCTATGTTGAATTGTAAAATGCAAAAGATTTCTTCATAAGCCCATTTAACTCCACAAATATATTTTGAGTGTCTGTTTTATGCTGGGCACAAGGGATATGTTGCCTCTGAATAAGACACTGTTGCTACCTCCCAGAAGCCCATGTTTAGTAAAGAACTCCTCGCCCTAACTGCTATTGAGTCACGTTTTCTTATAGCAGCCTTGGTTAAAGGAATAGACATCTGTCCTTAAACCCACCCTGATTGTCTATTATATGCACATAATTACCAACCAAGTTTTCTGTTAATATTCCTCCCCTTCCCAAATTTGTTCCTCAATCTTCTTGTCTTTCTACCTCCTTGGCATCTATCAGCTCCTTAGTAATTAAATTGAGGGTATACTAATCAAAATTTCTTTAGTTACAAGTGACTGGAATCTAAGCCAGGTGTGGTAGCACATGCCTGTAATCCAAGCACTGGGAGGCAAGAGGCCAAGAATCGCTTGAGTTTGTGGGTTCAAGACTACCTTGCCAACATAACAAGACCTAGTCTCGAAAAAGCAGCCGGTGTGGTAGCTAGTGCCTGTAATACCAGCTACCTGAGAGGCTGAGGGTGGAGATCACCTGAGTGCGCAGGTTTGAGACTTCCCTGGGCAACATAGTGAGACCTAGTCTCAAAAAAAAAAAAAGTGACAGAAATCCAGCTTAAACTGGCTCAAGTCATAAAAACGTGTGTTTTAGTGGACCATATGATGAACTCTTAACGTGGGCTTCAGGTTTAACTGGATCCAGGGCCTCCATTGGTGACACCAGAATCAACCCACCTCCCTTCCTGGCTCTTTGATTTCTTTAATATTGGCATTTTTAACTTGATAACCCCAGCAACTCTATTTCACATTACTTTCACACAATATTATAACACAGTACACAATGTTGGATACAAAGAAAATCTCCTTATTTAAATTTAAAAAATAGGATTATGTCAATTACATCTTGGGTTGTCATTGGTTAGACTTAGGTCACAAATTGTGGTTCAACCACCGCAGGCAGCATGGGAGCCATCGCCACCACTGCCGCGTGCTACAAGGTACCGCCATCGCCACCACCACCTGCAACTTGGTCCCCGCCATCTCCACTACCACTGCGCAGCCCGGTAACCACCCTCACCAAAATCACCATGGACAGCCCGGTAATTGCCATAGCCACCATCACCATGGGCAGCCCGGTCCCCGCCACCGCCACGGTGGGTAGCCCAGTAACCATCGCCGCCACCACCGTGGGCAGCCTGGCCCTGCCCCAGCCCTGGCCCACCCTGACCTGGGGTTCAATAACCAAATTGTGGTTCATATGTTTCCGCCCCAATTCATATGTTGAAATCTTAACACCTGAAAACTCTGAATGGGGCTTATTTGGAGATAAAGTCTTTATGACCCATGTGATTATAAGAAGAGGAAATTGGCACACAGAAACATGCAGAGGGAAGGCCATGTGAAGAGGGAGAACACAGCCATTGAAAAGTCAAGGAGAGAGGCTACAGAAGAAACCCTGCCAACATCATGATCTAAGACTTGTAGATCTAACTGTGTGGTCTTAGCAAATTAATACACAGGGACAGTCCTGGAATTGGGGTGAACTTATTTAGTCCCCCTGATTAGTGGAAGAGGTGTGATTACTAAACAAACACGAAAGTCAAAAAACCCAAGAAACAGCTATGAAGAAAAATAATAGATGCTCTGGGGGAAAAAAGACATCTCATCATTTGTGTCAAAGTCAAAATCCGTCCTACGTGTAGATCTTAAAAGCACCGCTTTTATAGCTAGAACCACTGTGTGAAGTAGAAACTATTATTTTTCTCATCTCACAGATGAGAAAACTGAGGCACATGCACAGGTGGAGTGACTCAGCCAAGATCATGAAATCCAACCTTTCTGAATACAGAACCTCAGCTTCTTCCTACACATTTTTTTTTTTTTTTTGCAGAGCCAATGATGATGGTGAGTTGTGGATGTGCTTTTCTTTTCTTTTCCCAGGTCCAAGTTCTGACTTCAGGCATAACAAGGGTGTATGTTAATATGTTAATTAAGGAAAATTCACAGTCTGCAGAATTCTTCAGTTCCTTTTTCCGAAATGTTTCTGCTCTTGGCCAACTCAAGTTAATTAGCATTGCAGAATGCAAAGTAATGGCTATTGTGCCTCAGAATTGGGGCAAAGAGATAACCAGTGACCTGTAACCACCCCAGCCCTGATTTCTAATCTGAAACCTCAGCAAGGAAACATCATGGAGAAATTCATGAACTCATTAGCTTTTTCCCTTCTTGTGTGCACCAGGATTTCTGATCTATGGTTAGCAAAGCAAGTCCTGCTCCTGTCTGGATCAGTAGGCAAAAGTCTACAGGGACCGGGATGGAAGAAGGAGGGAAATGAACACAGGCATTATGATGATGGGTCTTGGGTGATACGGTGGTGGGAGAACTTTGGGAACTATAATGATGTAAGAAAAAAATATATAATCAATAATAAAAAAAAAAGCTGGGCACAGTGGCTCGTGCCTGTAAGCTTCAGCCTATGAAGTGGTGGGGGCTAGGGATCATGGTTCAAGTCCCACCTGAGGCCCATAGTGAGACTTAGTTCCAAAAAATAGTTGGGCGTGGTGGCGCATGCCTGTAATCCCAGCTACCTGGGAAGCTGAGGCTGGGGATTGCTTGAGTCTGTGGTACCCTGGGCAATGAGAGCCTGCAGTTTCATGGGCAAAAATAACAAGACCTGGTCCCACATAAATAAATAAATAAATAAATAAATAAATAAATAAATAAATAAATAAATAAATGAATGAATGAATGAATGAATGAATGAATAAATGAATGAATAAGTGAATGAATGAATGAATGAATAAGTGAATGAATAAGTGAATGAATAAATAAATAAATAAATAAATAAATGAATGAATAAATGAATAAATAAATAAAAAAAAAAGGTCTACAGAGGAGTAAGAGATCTGTCCTAAATTTTAAACAGGGTTTTCACTTTGAATGGTTCAGGTTGAGATATGGAGATCTTCATTTAGGTAACATTGATTTACAACCTTGTCTATGATTTAGGGAAATGGATTCAGGCTCCCCAAAAGTATTCTCCCATGCCACCCCCATTATCAAAGCACCCTAGGACCCTGGGCCCCACTCTACTTTGTTCCTACCCCCAACCCCAGCCTCAACCCTTACCCCCTCTAGCAGCCTCAATTCTGCAGTCATATTTCTAGGGTTTAGTTTTGTTAGTGCCTTTGTTCTTCCCCACTGTATTTCCACATATGAGTGAAGTCATCTGGTGTTTATCGTTTCCCTTCTGACTTACTTCACTTAGCACAATCCCTTCCAGATTGATTCATGTTATTGCCAATGTCAAGAGTTCATCTTTAATTTTTCAGAGTTGAGTGGTATTCCATTGTGTGTATATATCACTATTTAAAAATTTTCATAATTTTTTTGATTGCACACACATATATACACAAACACATATATAAATATTACATCTTTGTTTAGCCTGATATTCTCCCATCACCTAATCACCCATGCACTTTATCTCTTGTGCCCTCCCCCTCCCTTGATCTATGCTTCAATTCTGTTGGCAGTTAAATTTTTTTTTGTCAGTTTGTTTGTTTTCCCTGAATCCCTCATGTAAGTGAAACCATCCTATATTTCCCTTTTTCTTTCTGACTAATTTCCGCTAAGATGATTCCTTCTAGCTCCATCCATGTTGCTGCAAATGACATAAAGTTGTCTTCTTTGATTGTTGCATAATATTCCATTGTGCGCATAGACCACATCTTTTTCAGCCACTCAACAGTTTTGGGGCATTTGGGTTGTTTCCATATCTTGGCAATTGTAAATAGTGCTGCGATAAACATATGAGTACAGGTATCCTTTTTTATTTTTGGTTGTGTGTCCTTTGGGTAGATTCCCAGTAGTGGGATTGCTGGGTCAACTGGTAGTTCCACTTTCAGTTGTTTGAGGGTCCTCCACACAGCCTTCCGTAGTGGCTGGGCCAGTTTGCACTCCCACCAGCAGTATATGAGTGTCCTTTTTTCTCCACATCCGTGCCAACACTTGTCCATTTTTAAAAATATGAGCCATTCTTAGTGTTGTAAGATGGTATCTCAATGTGGTTTTGATTTGCATTTCTCTGGTTATTAGTGATGTGGCACATTCTTTCATATGCCTATTGACCATCTGTATTTCCTCTTTGGAGAAATGTCTTTTTAGCTCTTCTTCCCATTTTTTAACTTGCTTTGTTTTTGCTAAGTTGTGCGAGTTCTTTGTGGAACATTGTTATCAAACCCTTATCACTTGATGGAGGGCAAACATTTTCTCCCGGTTGGTTGGGGTTTTTTTTTTGCTTTGTTCATTGTCTCTTTTGCTGTACAGAAGCTTTTTAGTTTGATGTTGTCCCATCTGTTTATTTTTTCCTTCATTTTTTTTTTTTTTTGCCAGTTGTAGATGTGTTCAGAAATGTATTTCTGGAGTATACACCACTTCTTAATTCACGATTCTGTAGATGGGTTGTTTCCATAACTTGTTATTATAATGAACATAGGACACACATGCATGCCTTTGGATTAGTGATTTTATATTCTTCAGGTAGATATGTAGAAGTAGAAGTACTGGATTAAATGGTAGGTCAATTTTTAATATTTTGATCAACTTTCATACTGTATTCCGCAGAGGGTGGATCAGTCTACATGTTCACCAACAGTGTATGAGGATTAGTTTTTCTTCACATGCTCACCAGCACTTGTTTCTGTTTCTTTTTTTTTTAAATGGGTTTTTCTCACAATAGTGAGGTGGTATCTCAGTGTGCATTTGAATTACATTTCCCTGTAAGTGGTGTACAGATAGGCCATCTATGTGTCTTCTTTGGAGATGCGTCTACTTAGCTCATCTGAGGCTGGTATCTGAATATGTTCCATGGGAAGCTAATTCAGAAAACAGCAATGCTGCGCACAACTATCATGTTGTTAATGTCCGCAATTCCTGAAAGACCAACCAGAGACTGAGAGTTGCATGAGCAAGCTTTATTTCCCAAGGTCTAACAATACTAGTCAACTAGGACTCCTCCAAGAGAGAGCGAGAGAGGGTGAGAGTGAGAGCGATGACCCCCTCCTGCCTTTTTTGCCCCCTTTTTATACCCTTTTCATTTACCTCAGGAATTCATGCCCCTCCATGGTCTCTGACCATGGGTTGACAGTTTTTGCAAGGAGGGTCCCAGGTGGTCTGATCACAGGTTATCCTATTTTTCTCAGTCTATTTCCTGATAGCCTTGGAGAGGTGGGGGCAGCTTATGTGGAGGGCACCTGCCTGGTGGCCTAAGATAAAGTAAAGCTATCTGGAGGCCAGCACCTTATTCATGCAGTGACCTTTACTATTAGAGCTTGTTAAGCCTCCAGGGCTCTACAATGTTTGTTTCCAAACCAGTCTGATGTTTTTGTTGAAAACCTCTGGTGATCCTATTGATAGTTCCTGACTGACAAAACTTGGGTGGCAAGAAAAGCGGATCCATGCAAACTAGTTCACTTACCAGTTCAGGTTTTAAAATTTTTGTTACTGAGTATTTATTGTATATGAGATCTTGAGGGGGTGAAGTCATTTGGAGAAGCAGGAGTTGTTATAAATTTCTTCAACAACGACACAACGCCAACGAATATTTTCAGTAATTGAATGAGACTTCCTTCCTATTTAACACATGAATCCTTTTCTGCTACACCAACTTCCTTGTGGCTCTGTCTTCCCGAAGAGTCCCTGAATTTCGAATGCCTATCACATGTTCTGAATGGATGGTTGTTCCTTACAACCAATGAATTCTGTCAAAGAGAATCAATCTCTCACTGACTGCCTGACCCTGGTGCATATACAATGTAATCAAACTGCAAATGTTTGATTGAAAATCATGACCAAGATGCAGAATTCCATGAAGCTGATGAAAATGGTGTTGAAAGGTGCTTAAGGAATAAGAAAAATGCAGGGGACTCATGAGAATCTGGTGTTTTTCCAACCACCAGTACCAGTATCTAGCCACCTGGCTTTCCTGAGAATTGTTCTGCTGGTTTGATGCCTGTAGCATATGGATTATTCAATATTTTGAATATCATTACAAAAAGAGTGAATGGCTGAAGGAAAAAAAATGACAAGGAAAGTGAAACAGTGAACACTTCAAAGGCAAAATATTTAAATATCAAAAGATTTGAGAGAAACTTAGGGAAACATTAGTAAAGCCCTTGAATGTTTTTAAAAATGTCCTTTTGGCTGTCTGTCAATGAAAACCAAACTGGAAATGAAGGATTTTGTAAGCAGAACTACACCCCACAAATCCACTGCTTAATTTGTACCCCATTCTTCATAAGGATTCATGCATAGTCGAAATGAAATGGTAATCAAAATTCTGTTACGTTGATAAGTTTTAGTTGCGTTTTTCAAGACAAAGCTCGTAGTTCAGCCCCTTTTCTGCCCCACAATTTGCTAAGAGATTTGGACTCAGTATTAACTGAATTATTCTAAATGTCTTTTACTGAGATTGGTTTTCCTCTTGGGGATGGAAAAAAAGCAAGCCTGGGAGGAAGTCCGTCCTTTCTCATGGAATTGCTGAGTCTCCATCTTCCGCTTCTTTCCAGTTCCCTGCTTCTTTCTTCACTACTGTGTTTTCTGCTCTTTCATGGTATAACTGCCAAGATCCATGTTTCATATCACATGCTTCGCTTCCCCATCCATTAGCTGTTGGAGCAGGGGTAGCCCTTGAACCAAGGGATAGTCATGGAATTACATTTAATTTTTTTTTAAAAAGCTATGTATTGGATCAGTCAGATTCACTCTCAGGAATGCCTATGGATATATGTTTACATGTCGTTGGATGCCAAGATGACCTGATAGTAAATCAAGACAACAGCGTGTCCAGGGTTGTGATGATGTAAGTGTAAGCTTCAGGAGCATGAGTGAGTTATGCAACAGGACAGATGTTAATTCAGGTGGCAGAGCCCTCATCCAATGGGCTTCTATCACATTACATAGAGCAGGTAATTATTCACTCTAGTTATTGACTATTCTTGGAGACACAATTCTTCTCACTCCTATAATTTGGGTAGAATTGATTCTGTGATTAGATTGAAGTTCATTATGTGCCTCTGGGCAAAAGGATCAGTTAAGAGATGGGCATATTCTGGTGGGAATGCAAACTGGTTCAGCCACTATGGAAAGCTGTGTGGAGGACCCTTACGACTGAAAATGGAACTACCATTTGACCCAGCAATCACTCTTCTGGGAATCTACCCAAAGGACACAAAAAAGCTAATTCAAAAAGACACTTGTACTTGGATGTTTATATTGCAGCACTATTTACAATAGCCAGGATTTGGTTAGAAGCAACCCAAATGCCCTAAAACAGATGAATGGATCAGGAAGTTTTGGAATGTGTACACAATGGAATATTATTCATCAGTCAGAAAAGACAAACATGTCATTTGCAGCAACATGGGTGGAGCTAGGGGGAATCATGTTAGCGGAATTAGCCAGAAGGAAAAGGAGAAATACTGGATGACTTCACTTATATGAAGGATATAGGGAAAATAAGCAAGTAGACAAGAATAATTTAAAACTGTCAACAGAACTGAAGCATAGAAGAGGAGAGGGGAGAGAAAAATTGGGGGAGAGATGGACACAAGAGATTAAGATGGTTCATGAGTGTTAAGGTGGTGGGAGAACCTCAAGGTAGACAATGATGTAAAATAGATATATGTACAATAAATTTAAAAATAAAATTATATAAAAACCCTACAATCAAGTATAAAAAAATCTCTATTTAGAAACCATGGAAATATTTCTAAAGGACACTTTTGAATAACCCATGAACCTGAGAAATAAACAATTATAATGTATCTTGAATAGAAGAAAAATAAAAATATATCTTAAAAAAAGAGAGATGGACATATATTGGACAACTTGGGCCAGTAACAGGGCCGGAACTTCTTTTTAAAGAGTTAGGGAAAGAGAACCCAGCAGGATGTGTGCCTGAAGGTGCTTGCAGTCTTTCTGCAACAAACTGAAACGAAATGAAACAAACTGGGGGAGAATAGAACCAAGAAGTGGAGAGAATGTACATCCTGCTGGTGAAGTTTGAATTGCTGGCTCCTGCCAGGCCTGAAACTGGCAAGATTGTCTCAGACTTCCAGTTAAATCTTTCCCTTTTATATAGACTGTTGAATTGGGGTTTATGTCACTTGTTACCAAAAGAGCCCCAACTGACACAGCACGCTTCTTATTTGATTATGATAATAATAATCCTTCATAACTATTCCAAGATACTTCCCAGCCTTCATTCCACTTAATTCTCTCAACACTCTTGTGATGAGAAAAGGGGAGAATTATCATCTTAATGAAAACTGCTGCCAGGTCTACAGTGATGTTTTCTCAAGCACTTGGAAAACAGAGGGAGTAAAGTTTGCCTTGAGAGTAAAATCATGAAGTCAATGTATTATAGATCAAAGCAGAGCAACGCAAAGTCACCTTAAGGAGATAGAATGGCTTCTAGGCTTGTGAGACTTGGATATCATGTGATTGAATGTATTAACATATTTATTTTGTCCCTTTTTTATTGATTATATCTATTTTCTTACATTATTGCATACCCTGAAGATCTCCCACCACGGTCACCCATGAACCTTCATCCGAGTCACTTGTGCTCATCCTGCTCCTAACTTTGCCCTCCCTCTCCCTTGTTGTACGCTTCAGTTCTGTTATCAGTTTGTTAATTTTAACCTTTTCTTGTCCTTTTGTTTTCCCTATAGCTCACATGTAAACGAGACCATCTGGTGTTAACTTTTTTTCCCCTGGCTTATTTCAGCTAGCATGATTCCTTCTAGCTCTACCCATGTTCCTGCAAATGACATAATTTTGTACTTTTGATTGCTGAGTAATATTCCGTTATGTAAATATACCATGACTTTTGATTAATCCATCAATTTTCGGGCATTTGGGTTGTTTCCATGCCCTGGCTGTTGTACACAGTGCTGCAGTAAGCAGGTTTTCTTTTGAATTTGTGTTTTTGTGTTCTGTGAGTAGGTTCTTAGGAGTAGGACCCTGCATCAAAGTATGCAAATGGCAGCTCCATTTTCAGTAGTCTGAGGTCCCTCCACACAGCTTTACAGAGTGGTAGGACCAGTTTGCATTCCCATCAGTGGTATAAAAGTGTTTCTTTTTTCTGCATCCTCAGCTTTTCCTCAGTTTTCTTTTCTTTTTTTTTTTAATGTGGACTATTGTTACTGGTGTGAGGTAGTATCTCATTGTGGTTTTGACTTGCATTTCCCTAAGTATAGGTGATACTGAGCATTTTTTCCTATGCCTGTTGGTCATTTGTATTTTATCTTTGGAGGAGTATGTTTTAAGCAGTTCTGCCATTTTTTGACTGGGCTTTTTGCTTTATTTTTGTTGAGTCATATGAGTTCTTTGTAGATCTTTGATATCAGACCATTGTCAATTTATGGAGTACACAGTTTTTCCCCATTCAATTGGGTCTCTTGTTTTTGGTTATTGTCTCTTTTGCTGCATAGATGCTTTTTAGTTTCATGTAATCCCAGCTGTTTGTTTTCCTTCATTATCTTTGGTTTTGTAGATGTGCCCTGAAAGAGGTTTCTGTGGAGAAAGTCATGGAGTGTTTTGCTTGTATTTTCTTCTAAGTATTTTATGGTTTGAGGCCTTACATTCAAGTCTTTTATCCATTTGAGCTGGGTTTTGTGCATGGTTTGAGGAAGTAGTCTAGATTTTGATTGCTGAGGAAGTAGTCTAGATATATTTTTTTGCACACAGTGGCCCAGTTTTCTCAGCACCACTTATTGAAGAGACAACCATTGTTCCAAAATATATTTTTTGTGTCTTTGTCATAAATTAGTTGACTGTGTATGTGTGGCTTTGTTTCTGGGTCTTCAAATCTGTACGTTGTTCTGTGTGTCTGATTTTTTTTTCCTCTATACTATGCTGTTTTAATTAAAGTTTTGTAATATAATTTAGTGTCTGGGCAAGTAATCTATCTGTTTTCTCTTCTCTTGGTCAGGAGAGCTTTGACTATTTGAGGTTTATTATTAGAAATGAATTTTAATAATATTTGTTCCATTTCTTGGAAGAATATCATATCTTTGAAATTTTATTGGAATTACATTTTGTAGATTTCTTTCTGTAGGGTGGCCATTTTGACAATGCCAACTCTTCCAACTAATGAGCAGGTGATATCTTTCCATTTTTTGGTGTCATCTTCTGTTTCTTTTAACAATGTTTTATAATTTTCTTTATATAAATCTTTTACATCCTTTGTTTAAATTTATACCCAGGCATTTAATTTTCATTTGGACAGTTGTAAATGGGGTAGTTTTCTTAATTTCTTCTTCAGACCTATTTTTTGCACATATTTTTGCAATGATTTTTGTGCATTGATTTTGTATGCCATCATAGTGATCTGGTTTGTTATTTTCATTAGGTTTTCTGTAGAATTCTTAGGGTTCTCTCTATATTTTATCATGTCATCTGCAAGCAGTGATAATTTTACTTCTTTCCCTATTTTGATTCCATGTATGGACTTCTCTTGCCTTATTGCTCTAGCTAGGATTTTTAATAATATATTGAAAAGCAGTGGTGAAGAACATCAGGTTTCCATGTTATATCTGGAAATAATCACCTAACTTTCATGTGGTCACATGACTATCTTTGGAGATGGCTTCCTTGTTCTTTTTTCTGGTGGAGACATAAGTGGCAGCTGAGAGAAGACATCTGGAATCACTACAGAGATGAGAATGAAAAGGACTAAATAGTCATTTGTCCTGCTCATTATCCTCCCAAATACTCAGAAACCCTGTTGACTTCAGCTGTGTAGAAATGCTTGATCTCACAAACTACTTTCCAGAATTCTATTCAGTTTTCAAACAATCTGTCCTATGAACCTTAAAAGGTCAGTGAAGTGTTTAAAGACATCATCTCAGGTTCATCTCTCAGCTCTATCACATCTTGACAAGGTGATATGTGGGCAAATGATTGACCTCCCTGAGCTTTCATTTCCTCTTCTATAAAATGGAGCCAATATTCAAACCTTGCAAGGTAGCCCTGAAATCTGACAGGAGGTGTGATGTCAGCAAAGTGCTTGGCACAGAATCTGGCTGGAGCTGGCCCTCACTCAGCGCCCACACTTTAAATTTTATAGACCTTGTATTCAGACTGAAGGTTGGGAAACTTGGTCACCCACAGCTGTGTGTCTTCATCCTGGGAGGCTAGCTTTGTTCCCTCCATGCTATTCAGTGAATGTCAACTCTGGACAAAGCACCACACTTGCATTGAGGGGGAGACAGCAATGTAAGACATGCTTCCTGGGCTCAGAGAAGTTATAGCCTGGATGGAGAGCCATATATAAAGACATGAAATGGTTAAGTGACCATGGATGACATAGCAAGATGATGGAGTGTGCAGTGAAGGACGCTTCTCTGCTGTTTGCCCTGCCTGCTGCAATGGAAATAGCAATGGCCCTGGAGGCAGACAACTCTCCCTGAATGCTCCCCACCTAGGCTAGGCTAGAGACTACCCCTTGCCTTTGACAGCACTCATCCTGTTGAAAGGGAACACTTTCTGCTGCTCTGTCTCCCCCAGTAAATTGGGAGCTAGTAGGGTGCTATAGGGTGCTTGTTCATGTGCTCATTCAAGAGCAAATATTTATTGGGTGTCTGCTCAGGGCCAAACATTGCTCTAGGCAATGAGAACAAGATCATCATTGCTAATTTCCTTGGAAATTCCCCAGTACAGTTGTATGGGAGCACAACTAGTCAGTGTGCATTGGTGCATACAATGTTTGGAAGTGATAAGTGCTGCGAAGAAATTGAGAGCAAGGAGTGGTGCAGGCACAGAGATGCACTCCCCTTTACCCCCAGTTAAAGAAGTGCTGTTCACCTGTGGTGTGTGGTCAGCACAGCCCCTCCCCACTGCTTTTGGGCTCCATCATGATCTGCCTGAGCCACAGAATGCCAGCTTGGTCACTCATATCTTTCTGCTGACTACATAAAGTTGGGGTACAGAGACCCCCTGGGAGGCACTTTTGGGCATCCAGGTGGGATGAAACTTTTTCAAATCTGAGCCACAATTTATCTTCCCCTTTTGCCCAATCCTACTTCCTCTCCCCCATATCCCCTCTTTGTGTTTGTTTCGGAAGAACCCACTTGATGGGCGGTGGCATGGGAGAGGATTGTCAGTTTGGGTCAGGTGGTGAGGGAAGGCCACTTTTGAGCAGAGGCCAGGAGGCGAGGAGTCAGTCATGCACAGATCTGGAGGAATGGTGTTCCAGGCAGAAGGAACAGCAAAGACAAAGCCCTGAGGTAGGAATGTGCTTGACATACTTGAGTATCCTCAGCAAGGTGGCCCAATGGGCTGAGACCATTGATGGAGGGGACTCTTGCCAATGGGGATGGAGAGGCATACCTTGTATCACTAGTGCCTGCCCACACATAGTAGCTGCTCAATTAGCAGCTGTCCAGCCTGACTGGGAGTCATCCAAGCTCCTCTCCTCCCTTCTGGTGTCACCTTGGATAAGTAACTACTTAAGGTTTAAGTGTCTCAGTTTCCCAACCAGTGTTGGCCAAGGTGGCCCACGAGGGCTCTTGCAGAGGACTCAAGGCCTTCACAGCATTTCTCTTCTTGCCACCCCCTTTTCTGTGCCTTTCTTCCTTTAGGACTTTGGAGCACATGTGCATCCACCCTCCCCCGACTCCCCAAGACTTTCAGTAACTGGTCCCCATGAGGAAGGTGCTTGCAGGAGATCATTTCCTGTAACCTCTGTGTTGAGAAGCAGTCATGCTGGTGGTGGTGGTGGGTGGAGGAAGTGGCAGAGCTGGGGAGTTCGACTTCTCTCCTCTGATAATAAATAAACTCATGGAGGCGTCTCCGTCCCCACGGGGCAGGGTGCTCCTTTGGTGGGCCTTATTGCTTTGATAAAAACTGCAATATCTGGAAATTGTCTCGGGCGCCTAAGAACTCCCATTTTATGACTTGCACGTGCCGGGGATAAATTGCTTTGCTGCCTTGTTATATATAATTCAGGTCCTTATGGATGCTGGTGGGATCATAACGCTCTCCTGGAATGATTTATTCATTTGAGGGAAGCACAGTGCACCCACTGGCATCTGCCCAGCCTGCCTAACAGCTCAGAGCAGGCGCTGCAGGCACATGTTTGATTCCTTGGAGGTGGGAGGAGCTGGTCTGTGAGTTTCCTGGAAAGCAAACCGGGCTGGGTAAGGGCCATAGGAGCCTGAGGCTTCCTCCAAGGCTTGACTGAGTAGGGGATTTGCATTGTGATTTCTATTGAGATTTTAAGCTTCTCACCCTTGCAGATATGGAGTAGTCATGTGCCCATTTTACAGATGATGTTTGGAGAATTGATGTGATCTACCCAAGGTCACCTTGGCAAGCTGTGAGTAGATTTTCATATCAGTTGGGTTGGCCTGTCTGTTGCCTGTTTGCACCTGAGCCAGGTGCTTACCACACATGGTTTCAGTCTCTTCAGTCCCCACCCATGAGGTTCAGATGATTTAGTTTCCTGTTTGACAGATAAGGAGGTGAGACTCAGAGATCAAAGGGTCAGTCAGGTTTATCTCTCTACAAGTGGAATATCTGGATTGTTGACATTCCTTCCTTCATTCAATCACTCATTCGGTCAATCAATCATTCAATCAATTGATCGTTCATTCTTCAGGCCTCATCTGCCAAGTACAATCACATCAGTACTCACCTCCTGGATGGTTGCAGGTGTAACTGAAGGGATAAAAAAACTAGTTAGCATACAGAAAGAGCATTGAACAACAACTGGCACATTGAAACATGGGCAGTTAATATGAACTGCAATCAGATTTAATAATTAGAATTCTCTCATCCCTCAGATATTTTTTAAGCAGCCTACTGTGTGCCAGGAACTCTCCTGGGTATATTATCAGCTCATTTCCATTCACACCACCACCATCATCCCACAGTGGGAAAATAGCTCAAAGAGATGAAATAAGTGGATGGTGGCCACCTGGGTAGGGGAGGAGTGAGTTCTGTTTTTCAAAGTACACCAACATGAGCATTGGTGGTATAGTGGCTAGCATAGCTGCCTTCCAAAGTGGATCAACGTTCATTTGTTCAGTGTATTTTCTGAAGATGTTACACCTGGGTGCTAGGTTAGGTGCTGTGAATACAATAGTGTGAGTAAGTGTGAGGAACTCCCACACCTGAACAGAACCTATGTTTTGAGGAAAGAACACTTCCACTCATCTTATCTTAACCTGGCCTGAGAATATTGAGGACAGGATGGCTTCACAGAGCTCTTTCTGGTATCTTCTTTCCTCCCATGTTGGCTTTGCTAAGAGATATTTTACTAAGAGATACTTCCATAAGATAATGGTGTCTTGCAATTATAAATAGTGCTGCAATAAACAACTGAGCATATACACAATGGAATATTACTCATCAATTAAAAATGACAAATTGGATGATTTTATAATAAACATGGATGGACTTAGAAGAAATCATATGAGCAGAAACAAGTCAAAAAGAAAAGACAGAAACCAAATGGTTTCACTAATATAAGGGACATGGGAAAGATAAACACAAAGCCATGAAGAAAAGTCAAAACAAGCCCACAACCAAATTATAGTGCACAACTTGGGGGTGGGGGTGGGACAGGGTGGGAATGTTTGGGGAGGGTGAACCCCAGAGATCACAATGAAATGAAATTTATATATAAATAAATTATTTAATATTAAAAAAAGATAATGGTGTCCTGCTAGATGATGGCATATCCTGCTCCCCTCCCCACGTGTTACATCCTACAGAATCCTGCCTCCTCCCCTATGTGGTTTGCTTACTGTATCCTTACTTTCACAAAGTCTATACAGTCCTAAGGAGCACAACAAAATCGCTGTTGGCTACATGCTTGCTCTCCGTTCAGTCTTTGACTGTCAATTCCTCTCTGCTGTCCCCCTCTCATGTGTTCCTTCTCATTTCACCTCGACTCCCAACAAGTAAGATCTGCTCCTGTCCTCCAAGCACTTACCATCTTTCATGTGACATGGAGACAGAGAGACAAGGAAGGACTGTGTTTCTCAGAAGGACTTTTTGCCTATTAATCTGACACTGGAGGCTCCTGATCCTTGGAGGTGTGAGATCAGGGTGAGGTTAGCCATGCTTGGAGGCAATGATAGAACGATGACATAAGAGTTTGCGTTTTTCTAGCTCTACATGGCACAGAGACACTAGTAACTATGATTTAAATATTTTAAAAGCCCAGATTAAAAAAATTATTTTGTAATTATCATACAATATTGGAATATTGGTCATGTTTGCATGGTTGTAGTGTACTCCTTATTCCCCACCCCACCATCCCCTTCCCCCCTTCCTCCCCTCTGGTCACTCCAGCTCCTCTCACTGCAGCCTGTTGGTCTATGTTTGGCCAGCTGGTCTTTTTTTTTTTTTCAAACTATGTCCTTTTCCCCCCTGGATGTGAGCTTGTACTCCCGGACAGCAACAGAGGAGGCTGCTTGAATCACTGGGAGTAGCTGAGGTGGATATTCAGGCCGAGCACGTTGGGAACTTGTAGGGCAGATACGTGGTGGCTTCTCCAGGATCCTTTCTGGTGTCTGTCACCTGTTGCTGGTCCTGTGCCATATAGTTCTGATATATGGGTTTGGGAATCCAACTCCCAGCTGATGGCAGTGAGGTGTTTGCTGCTGGGGGAGACTTCCCAGGTGGTTGGTCCGGCTCGTTTCCTACTCCCTTATCCCCCAACCCTGCCAGCGGCCTAGGTGGTGCTGGGCCTTCCTCCACAAGGGTCCACACAGTTTGAAAGGCAGCCCCCGATTTTGTATTGAAGACATTTTTGGGCCATCTCAGCCAGTAGCTTTTGCTTCTATTTTCTTTTTAAAAGCAAGTGCTGGAGTGATAGATGATAAAAAAATTGATATCCAAATACGTTTAAAGGGGCTTTTTAAATACGTAGAAATAAAAATTCTAAGTGTTAAGAAAGCACTGTGATGCCCTAGCATAAGCCCAAAGGAAATGAAAACGTGTCTGAATCAGAACATCAGAACATGTCCGCCCATGTTTACAGTAACTGAGAAGTGACGGCCCCCCAGTATTCCATCAGCAGGCGAATAGCTAGAGGACAGTGGTCTCCCTGACCGTGGAAGCGTATTCCACCATAAAAAGGAATTAATTACTGATACTGTTACAGGGCAGGGTGAGGGGGTACCCTGGGGGCCCCAAATCTATCCACTCGTTTTAAAATTTTAAATAATTTATATATATATAAATTATATGGCACAGAATCAGCAATAGGTAAAAGGCACCAGAAAGGATCCTGGAGAAGCACACTACCTATGTACATATATATATATATATATATATATATATATATATATATATATATATATATATATGTATACATATTATATATACATATATGTATACATATATATATGTATACATATATATATATATATGTACTCCCACCTCCCCACACCCCACCCCTCAGTTGTGTACTTTAGTTTGGTTGTTAGCTTGTTTTGACTTTTCCTCCTGATCTTTTGTTTGTTTTCCCTATGTCCCATATATTAGTGAAACCATTTGGTTTCTGTCTTTTTCTTTCTCACTTGTGTCCACTCATATAATTTCTTCTAGGTCTCTCCATGTTATCAAATTCATCAAATTTGTCATTTTTGATTGATGAGTAATATTCCATGGTGTATGTGGACCACATTTTTTCCATCCAGTCCTCTGTTTTGGGGCATTTAGGTTGCTTCCAAGTCCTTGCAATTATAAATAGTGCTGCAGTAAACATCCGAGCACAGGTGTCCCCTTGTATAAGTATTGAGGTCTCCTTTGCATAGCAAATCTACCCATTCTTAATGGCTTCTGCCATCCATTTCATAAAGACTATCTTCAGGGCATAAGACCTTCAATGGAAAGGAACTTTACTACAATTACTGTGCAGTAGACAGAAAGGAAAGAATAGATAAAATCATTTCCCCATGAAGCACCCATAGTTACCCATTCCCTTGTGGGTGAACGCCCATCCAAACAGGTCCAGAGCAGGCATGCTGAGACCCAAGACTAAGGCACCTTCTGGGGAGAGACCCACAGGAAAGGGGCAGAAGGAACCAGGCAAGTCTGGAAGGAAAGGAGCAAATAAACAAATAAAAATAAAAATAAAAACCCAAGCTAAGAGAAAGGCTGCCATGGCCAACTCCCATGGCTCTCTCACCTGTGTCTCTCTCTGGTGTCTCTTCCCATAGCCCCCAAGTCCCTGATCCCAGTCTAAGGCTGAGAAGCAAGTGCACATGTCTCTGCTCCATGTGCCTCCTCCAGGCCTTCTTAAGCTCCTTCTTCCTTCTCTCTGCCTTCTCTAAGTCTCTCCTCCTTGTCCACCTCCATTCTCCCTGGCTGGAGCAGGAAAACCTCCCCTTTCCCTGGGGCCCACCCTGTTACAATATGAAAATCTTGGGCTAGGCGAAAGGAGCCAGCCACATCTGCCCATGTAGCATATGATCCATTTGTCTAAAAATACTGAATAGTGAATCTCCAACAGAGAGTCCATTAGTGGTTACTGATTGACCGGGAGGGGCAGGGGGCGGGGGCATCGGGTGGTGAGAATGAAGAGGTATGGTGTTTTTTTTCTTTTAAAAAATTTTTACATCTTTATCTACCCCAGGGTTCTCCCACCACCTTATCACCATGATCCATCTTCTTACTCATTTGTACCCCCTCCCAGTCCTGCTCCCCTCTCCCCCTCATGCCCTAGCTTCAATTATGCTGAGTTAGTTTTAAATTTTTATTGTTGTTTGTTTTCCTTGTATCCCTCATATAAGTGAGACCATCCAGTATTTCTCTTTTTCTTTCTGGCTTATTCCGTCTAGCTTCATCCATAGCCAGGATATAGAAGCAATACTAATGCCCCCAAATAGACCAATGGTACAAAAAAAAAACTGTGGTATATATACACAATGGAATATTATTCATCAATCAAAAAAGACAAACTTATGTCATTGGGGCAATACAGTGTTTCTTTTTAAAGTTATAAAATATCTGGAAGTGGACTTGGTGATAGTTGCAGGTATCTGTGAAATTTCTAAAACTCAGAGAATGTATTAAAACATTCTTCCCAGTGGATGAGTTGTTGGGCGTGTGCATTAGAGGTTTGTTTTTTTTATTTTTTATGTATTTTTTATTAATTATTTTGTTGTTTACATATTTATGTGTATGTGTATATATATATATGCAATAGATATTGCATATTATTGCATTAATGCAATATTGCATCATTGCACTCCCAGGGATTCTCCCTCCACCCTATCACCCGTGAGGTTTCACCTCAGTCTTCTTATGGTCTTCCCTTCCCCAAATTCTCTCTCTCTCCCACCCCCTCCCTAGCAGCCTGCCTCCACTGCCCTGCTGTCAGCTCACTTTGTTTTTTTCCTGGCCTTTTGTTTTCATTCCTACATCCCATCTATAGGTGAGATCATGTGGTTTCTGTCTTTTTCTTTCTGACTTATTTCTGCTACTATGATTGTATCTTTAAAAAGCCATTCAGTATGTCAACCTTGGGCAAATCTCTTAGGGTTGTACACAATACTGACAGAGGCCAGATTTGATGAAATATGCCATAAAGTAATGTTGCCAGCGTTAGTTAATGGCAAGCTAAAGGTGGACCATGGCAGTGCCAAGAAGATCCATAGAGAAGACTTCCTGGAGGTGGTGTTGGTGGGGGGAGATGTCAGAGCTACAACTGTGAGGATAAGCTGGCATTAGAATGGAGTAGGAGGCATTTAAGCAGAGGATTCCACACTTGTGGAGGCTGGGAGGTGAGATGCGGCCCGTTAAGGATATTACATTTCCCTGGGGGGAAAGCCTGTCATTACCCCTGGGGCTTGGAGAGACACAAAGATGAGTCAGTTGTGATTTCCTCTTTCTGCGAGCTTGGGGTCTAGCAGTGAGGACAGAGCAAATGCACCCATCCTCCTAGACTGGCTTCAACAGAGGATCACCTGTGTGTTCAAGGAGCGGAAGGAGAGAGGGTGGATGGAGAGTCACTCTAAACTGGGCTTTTGAAAGGCAGGAGGGGAACACAAAGGCAGACACTTCCTACCTGCTAGTAGGAGAGCAAATGACAGTCTTTCCAGGAGGCAGTTAATTTGTGAGGGACTGACCTTCCCACCCAGCTATCCCATGCTAGGCATCTACTGGGAGGAACATGCCCTGATAACCCCCAGCTGTCTGCCCGAGGATGCTCTTAAACACTGTTGTGTATTGAAGCGAAACATGGCATCTGTCTGGATATATGATCGGGGGATGTGAATTCCACACACAGCATGAGATCATGGGATCCCAGGTGATCATAGGCCAACTTGGAGGAAGCCTCACCTGTTTTGGGTACAGTACCTAAAACAGGACTGTACCCTGACCTTGGGTAACCCCCCTTGGAAATCCTCAGTTTCTCCAACATGAAAGGAAGATGAACATAGAGCCTGTGTTAGGGTTTGAAGGTGAGGCTTAGAGGCATTTGTGAGAAGTGCTTAGAACAGTATGTAGTAAATGAAGTCTAGTTTTATTGATTATTATTTTATTATGCAGTTAACAACACAGATGCTCTTGAAGTCTATTAAATAGCACAGGAAGATAGTCAAGATCAGTTATTAAGAAAAAATAAGGCCATCAAGAAGGACCTAGTTTTTAAGCATGTTGTCTCTCTGTGTAATTAATTTTTCCTTTTTGATGCTTTTAAAGATTTCAACCTAAATTTTTTAAAGGGACATTGATGACACACATCTCCTGGCAAAAATAAAACACCTCCCAGGGGCCCTTTCTGGAAGCTTCCCTGAGCAGCAGGGCTCCAACCTGCAGTCATTTTGAGGTGATGTGGAATGCAATGCAGGCTGCTTGATCTAAAAATAGGCAAAAGGAATCAAGTTGGTGGCTGCTCTGGTTCTTCCAGTTCTGATGTGGCTCTGAGGGGGACAAGATCAAAAGTTGTTTAAAACATCTGGGTCAGCTGGCAGGAATGGGGTGTGTGTGCTGAAGTTCACACTGCCAGTCCTCCTGCTAGAGATTTTTGATGGCCTTGGGGGATGGCTGTCTCTTGGGGCTGTGCTCCATGGACATGTATATGTACTCCTGGTTTGTACGACAGTGTTCACTATAAGAGAATTTCTCTTCCAGGTTGCATGCAAAGGGACCAGACAGACGGTGTTCATTCCTGACTGCCAGCCTGACCCATTGTCATTTTTTTCTATTTAAGTGTTTTCTTTTAAAATTGAGGTCAAACACATGTACAATAAAGCATATAGCTCTTAATACACAGCTAGATGGGTTTTATATACTAACACACCACCTAGCTCAAGCCAGAGAACATTGCTCAGATTCTAGCAGATTCTCTCACTCTTTTCCAGTCAATTGAATAGGGGTTACATATAAACCCTCCCTAACTTTTATCCTCATAGATTAATTCTATCCATTAATCCTATCTTTTGTAGATGATTATACTGTTTGTGTCTGGCTTCTCAGCATTATGTCTGAGAGATTAATTCACTTTCTTGCAAGTAGCAGGGGGATCTTTTTCATTGTTGCATAGTATTCCACCACCCTGTAATTTGTACATAGGCTATACATTCTACTGTTGATAGGCATATGGCTTGTATCTCATGTTTAGGTTTATGAACAGTGCTGTGAGGATATTCTTGTATTGAGCTTTTGGTGAACAGAAGCCTTTTTATCATTGTTTCTTGCACCAACAACTGTATAATATACCAGTGTTTACTCTTCTTCCCTTTAATCCATTCTCTATATAGCTTTCAGAGTGTCTTAAATAAGTTTGTGTGAACCAACTGATTAAGCCTCCAAAGGCTTCCTAGAACACTTAGAACAAATTCCAATGCTTTATTCTGTCCTAGCTCCTATCTGCCATTATTGTTCTTGAACCATTCTTCCTCTCACCTTTCTCTCTCCTTTTCTCTGCCATGTGAATGTTCCTAGTCCATTTCCTGCATGTACCTTAGCACTGGGTACTTCCTCTGTGGCATTCTTCCTGAAAGCTTCCCCTAAGATTCATGCCTTCTGACCATTCATGTCTTCGGAGAGGTCTTCCTTGACCAGTTGAAAGAGCCCACCCTGATTTGTTCTTTCTTAAGTTTTCTACCTTCTGATTCTCTTGTCTGCCTTCCTCCATGGAAGCAGGGAATTTGTCCAACTTACTGATAGCTGTAACTTCAGTGATGAGCCTGCTACCTGGGACACGTTGAATGCTTGTGACTCTTGCTGAGCATATAGGCTCTAGCTGTAGACATCCAGGTCTTTTTATCTGGGGAGGCAGTGTGACTTTATGTGAATGAACCTGGAGTTTGGTCATCAGACAGTTTGAGGAAAGGCTTCACCTCTTAGCGGCCCTAGGCTCATATCCACACCACTTTCCCCTGCCTCAGTTTCCCTATCTGTACAAAGGAGAAAATAGGTTGTTGCAGGGACCTGGGACCTACTACTTCTATTGGCAGCACCGTCATTTTGCACACAAGTGGTGCTATCCTGTTTTATAGACACACAGCAAATATTATACTTTGGGTGTGGAAAATGAGGCCAGAGATTGCTCAGACTACAGAAATGCCATGTGTCAGGTCTGGGACTTGAACTGAGGTCCAGTTCCACTCTGGGGTCTGCTCAGACTCCAGTTGAAGCATCCTGTGTCAATGAACTGAGGTCCTTGCTCTGGTCAGGTTGGGTGGCACCTAGATTGCTTGTAGGTGCTATTAATAGAAACCCACTACCATGCCAGCAACTTTGAAAATTATAAAGCAGTTTCACGTGGTTAACAAACAGGTGATCCAGGATATGGGCAGGACCAGGAGGCACGTTAATTTTACAGGCAAGTGACCTGGGATCCATTTTCAGCCCCCAAACCCACTGCTCTCACTATCACTGCCTGATGATCTGACCCTGCTTTACAGTGGTTTAACACTAATACCTAACATAGACACCTGGTGGCCCACTAAATTTTTGGCTCTTGGTGTCACATTTACCATCCTTTAAATCTCCTCACCTATATGCTAAAGTGAAAACAAAGGTCATTTCACCCCACCCTAAGCAGTGATTTAAGTGAATTTGTGGACATAATAGTCAGTCAACAAACAGCTTGGACAGCTCACACCGCTGAGCTTGACCAACTACAACTACCAGGCATTGTATGGGGCACAGGGGTAGTACATCAGTGCATTGAAAGAGAAAAACCCTGATCTCATAGTCAGGGGAGACACATACTGAAAGAGTTAATATATTTGTACAATGTCAGATGATTTAAGGTAAAAATAAAGCATGAGATAGATAATACATATATTTATTATATATACTAACATATGATAGTATAGAGTATTAGTTTATAGCATATTAGTGTATATATTTTATATATAGTGTATACACTCACCCACCCTGTTAGTCTCTGTCACCTTCATCTGCTGTATTTTACATGTATTTCCCTCCTGATGGATGAACATCCACACATCACTGTTAGAATGAAAATGTCCAGTTGCCCAATAACCAAGTCTTGGCGCTGCATACTGCCTTTGGAAAACCTCCCACCAACCCTCAGACAAGGTGGGTCAGGTAACCCTGACCCCTCTTTCCTACAGGTGCAGTGACCTGGCCAATCTCACATGGCCTGAAGGGGCTGGAATAGGACCTTGGACACCATCTCTCACCTCCATCATTTTCCAAATTGGATGCAAATTCTACCCCAAGGAAAAGGCTCCCCCCTTAACTTCTTTCCCCAAAGGCTTGGACAGCTCACACCACTGAGCTTGTGCCCAGGCTTGCTAGGTGTGGGCTGGTGGCAGCTGCCAGTGTCCCTGGGGAGCAGAGACTATCGCTGTTGATCACCCTCTTACCTTTGCTCCCCTCCCAGGCTGAGCACCACCATAGAGAGTTGGCTGAAATGTCAGTAAGGAGACAGCACTTCTGTGGCCATGCCTCCCTAACTAGCTTCCAGTTATTAGAAATGGCGAAACGCCGAAGTTCTGCCACTACCATATCAGCCATGAACTGTCATCATGATTCCTGTGCTCATCCCTCCCCTGATTTCCCCCTCCCTCCCTCCCCCTCCTTTGCTGTATGCTGTAGTTGTGTTATCAACTTGCTAGTTTTAACTTTTTTCTTGTCCTTTTTTGGCTTTCTTTATATCCCACATATAAAAGTGCGGCCATCAGATGGTCACACTTTTTCTTTTTCTTTCTGGCTAATTTTAGCTAGCATGATTCCTTCTAGCTCCCTCCATATTGTTGCAGGTGACATGAGTTTGTCTTTTTGCTTGCTGAATAGTATTCCACTGTGTAAATACACCTCTACTATTTGGTCCTTTCTTCTGTTTGGGGGCATTTGGATCATTTCCATACCCTGGCTATTGTAAAAAGTGCTGCAATAAACATAGGCGTGCAGGTGATTTTTTCAGCTGGAAAATATAATGCTCAAAGAGGTCATGTGATCTGACTAAGGCTGCATAGAATGCAACCTTGAATTAAAGTGAACAGGAAAACCAGGGACCGAGAGTTCCAAGAGGTACTCAGGCATGGACTTACTGTGTTGCTCTTGAATAAATAAATAAACTTAGTTTATTTCCGTGCCTCTGTTTCTCACTTATAAAGTGGGAATAGTAAAATGGCTACCACACAGGGTTACTATGAAGTTTCAATAAGGTGGCTATTATTGTTCCCAAGAGAGGAAATTCAGTTTACCTCTTTCTGTAGGAAATGCTTAAGGTACGTTTGGCAGGCAGCTGAAAGAGGGGGCATGTAGCATTTCTTGTTGCTCAAATGCAAAGTCACAGCATGAGAATGTTGCGGAATAGAGCCAGAACTTGAACAAGCTCCCTAGGGACTCACATGCACCTGAAAGTTCAAGGAGCACTGGTTTAGAGCAATTCTTCTCAACTTTCCCTGAGCCCCAGGATCACCTGGAGGAGTCTGAGAAATTCGACTGGCTCCCACTCCCAAAGATTTTTGCTCCATTGGTCTGGGGTAGGGTCCTGGGTGCCATTATTTTCCAAATGTTCCTGCCATTATTTTCCAAATGTTCCCCCAGGAGATTCTGATACATAGTAAAGTGTAGTGGGGCTGATTTGTTTTGGAGCTGGATAGAATTCAGTTTACAGCTAAGACTTTTCCACTTCCCAGCTGTGTGCCTTTAAGCAAATCGCTAAACTTCTCTGATCTTCCATTTTTCCCTTGTAACCTCTCCCCTCTCTGGGCTGATGTGCAAAATAAGCAGATTGTGCAGTGTGTGCAAGAGCCTGACATCAAGGTATCACTAAATGTGAATCATTCTCCCTTCCGTGCCAACGCCACGGTGCCAGGTCCAGAGATGATATGCCATTATCAATATTAATGTGATTAATAGCTATGTATTTAAAAAATTATTTTAGTAGCAGTGGTTTTGCCTTCAGAAATGATTACTAGCTCATTTGGGCTTGGCATGTCTCCTGTGGTGAGACAGGAAATATGTGCGGATGGATGGAGAAGGCAGTCCCAGCAAGGGCAGGGAAGTGCTATCTTGTTACTATCTGCTAAAAATGAGCCATATGTCAGTCACTGCACTAAGCACGTAATAAATGCATTAATTTTTAAAAAAATTACGTACATACTTTATTTAAATTAGAAGTTCTCAGTGAGGGCGGGAGGGACTTTGCTCCCAGGAGACATCAGGAAAAGTCTGGAAATGTTTTCGGCTCTATGGGGTTGCGGTGGGTACCTTGCTACTGGCGTCTGGTGGGGAGGGACCAAGACGCTGCTAAATGATGTCCCCTCATGTACAGAACATCTTCCATGCAAGGAAGAGCTGGTCCCAAATGTCTGTGGTGCTAAGGCTGGGAAATCCTGGTTGCTACTCAGATATTCTGCAAAGCTGATGATGGAATGAAGCTTTCTCTTCTCGGCCTCCCCAGAAGCCACCACTTCTGCCCTTGGTGGTGGGTGCTTATATTTACTTGGTGCCTGCTTATATTTATTTTAACTTCTTGAAGACTCAGTTTGAGACTTTCTCACCTGGATGGCGAGGAGAGCTCCATTCTCTGCCCTACCTGTGTCTGCCTGTATGAGCCAGTCTCTGCTACATGTGTGATGTCTGTCAGATCAATAGGCAGCAGTTGTATTAGCTTAACTGTACATGCCGTTTGCTGCTGATGGTTCAGTTAACTCAGATGACTTCCCCCCAACTCCCAGCATCTTTTGTTCTCCATGAAGGTAACCATTGCCTGACTTCCCTCTTTTTTTTTTTTTTTTTGAGAACAAATATTTTGTTTAATGTTGAGTACATATGCTATGTTTTTTAGATAACATTCTGCTTAAGATTCCAAACATTTCAACAATAGGAGAAAAATAAGAATCTAAAAGACAAAGAACTGTAAATCTCACGATCAATACAATTATCTATTTACAAAGCACAAAGTGATCTAGAAAATATAATTCATGAGAGTTGAGATACTTTAAACTTAGAAAAAAAGTACAGAATAGCACTTAAGCACTGATGGGTAAACAGAATACGTGGTGAGAGTCATCTTATCAGGACTTTTGATCTATCAAATCTGACTTCCCTCTTGTCTTGTACCTTCTGTACTCTCCGCAAACTCAACTCAGCTCCTTGCCAGTTGTCCCAATCTCCTTTCAGATGGAAGCTATTGTATCCTCTCAGGGAGGAACTCTACAAGACTGTCTTTTGGAAGGAGTCTCTCTCAGAAGAGGCTGAGTGCTTCTGTGGGGATTGTTTTGTGTAGGATTCACAACAGCCCTAGGAAGTAGGTACCATCACCATCACCAATCATTTTTGACATCCAAGGGAAGTGTCTCTCAGAGAGGTTGTGTGGTTGCCTCAAGTCACACAGCAGTGTAAGGATGAGTCAGGACCCTGCCCGGTGGTATGGGCCACAGCTCTCAGCTTCCTTTGGTCCTGGAAGGTCACTCTAGGAGAAAGCCCTTTAATTTATTTATCTATTTAATTTTAATTTTTTGAGTCTTTTTCATTGATTATATATATTTTTTCTTACATCATCATATACCACCATGTTCTCCCATCACCATATCACCTGTGATCTGTCACCATGATCTCTTGTGCTCATCCTTCCTCTGATCCCTGCCTCCCCCTCCCTCCCTCCCTCCCTCCTT
>PVHY01004984.1:0-51239 GCA_004024945.1 Uropsilus gracilis
CAGTAAAATAAATTCTTAAATATGACCAATGTCATTGGAGAAAGGAATTTTTTTCAGTGATTTTAAATTCAAATAAACAAATACTGCTGGCAGGTATTATATTGAACAATGCACTCCTATTATGTAACCTGAATATTATTATATAACATATAGATATAGGAGGCAGATTCCTTTTAAAATCTTTTAAGCTATGTTCAGTCACCTTTACATCAAAGTAGAAACCTGCAACACACCATTTCTGTAATCCTTTCTGAATCCGATTCACAATTGTATGAGTGTTTTTGTCATTGATCACACTATTAGGACTGCTACGAATTGTAACAGATGTAAATAAAGCCATGTCAAAGGATGAAGAGATTTTTTTTTTCAACCAGACACCCAGAAGCTGAAATTCTTTCCTCCAGAATAACATAACCATCTGTGTGCATCAATTTGACCAGCTCTGTTTGTTCCCCTTGAACAGGAACGACAAGGCAGCAGCACGAACACCCTAGTCATCCATTAGCAGACACGGTCAATCACTCTGAACCCTGCTGCTCACTAACCAGAGTTTTGTTGTCGTCTCCAGACAAATGATCTCAATTCCTTGTTTTGGTGATTACCGGGTATCTCAAAGGATGTCCAAAATTTTAGCCTCTCAAATCAAAATTAATTTGAACTCACTTTAATTTCAAGGTAAATAAATGGATGCCATGGAGACCCACTTGAGAGTTAGCATGAGAAATCAGAGGGAACTGAAACATGTTACAATTTTGAAAGGACAATAGAAACACTGGCCAGTCACTCCCTGTGAAGCTCTTCGAAAAGGCCTCCAAATCAGAAAGGAAGTAAAACTCACTATTTGCAGGTGACAAGATGTTTTACATAGGAAAATCTAAAGACTTCACTCCCAAAAAAATATCAGAAATAGCCAATGAATTTACCAAAGGTGCAGAATACAAACCCAACATACAAAACTCCATTGCATTTTTGTACACTAAGAACTGCCAGAGAAATAAGGACAATTGGGAGTTGGAGGTGTTGGTGCTGTGGGACGTCCACAGGTTATGGGAGCATGCATCATATATGTGCATATGTATTCCCCATACATTGTATGTTAAAAAAAAGTGCCAGCTCAGCTCCTCTTCCAGGCACAGATTTTAGTATCATGAGGCTGATGTGAATTTGGGGTCATGCTCTCAATGTTTTATGACCAGACTGTCCAAACCAGACAGGGTGGTTGGAATTTGGTTAACAGAATGAAAGGCATAATTTAGTTAGACAACACAGCCTTTGGGCAAATCTAAGAATTTTAGCTGCCCCGCTGGAGTCAATAATGATTAGCCTTATCCCTTTGTTTCCTGGCATTTTGAGGCCCTGGAATTAACCATCTTAACCATTCATTTTCCAGTTTTTTGAGAGACTAGTGACTCTTGCATTAGCTCTAGTGACTCTTGCATTAGTACCGAGCCAGGGGTTGAAGTTAAAGTCACCACTGCAGATGATGAAATCAACCTTTTTAATAAACTGAAAATCACTTGCTCAAAGAATTAAAAATAGAACGACCATATGAGCTAGAAATTCCATCAAACATTTTCCCCAAGGAGAGAAAACACCTACTCAAAAAGATGCCTGTACCCCCAGGCTCACTGCAGCATTAGTTACAATAGTCACAAGACATTTGTGTTCATCAATGGAACAATGGTAAAGACAATATAAGCAGTACAATAGAATATTATTCAGACATCGGGAAAAAAACCTTCCTGTTTGTGACAGCATGGATGGACCTTGAGGGCATTCTACTAGATAAAATAAGACCAACAAATACTGTGTGATCTCAAGTGTGGAATCCAAAAAAGAAAAAATCCTTGAGCTCATAGCAAAAGAGAATAGACTGGTGGCTGTCAGAGGCAGAAGGTGGGGGATGGGGCAGAGGGGTGCAGATGAGGGCTTGGCAAATTGGTGCAGGTGGGCTGTGAAAAGTTTGCCTCCAAAAATCCACTTTCGAAATGGAGATAGAGCCCTTACAGAGAAATTGTATTATCTGGCCCCTTGAACTTGCCCAAAAGCAATGCTTTAAGAAACTATCAAGCAAACAATTGAGAACTTTTGACCACGAACTACTAGCTAGAGGCTGGAATCACCCCCGTTCCCTTTACACTCTTTCTAGAGAATCAGTAACCAATTATATCCAGCCAAGACTAGCTTAGACTTGTTAGTACTAATCAATTCTTTGCTTCTACTTTGCTCATCTTCCTCTTTTCTTTCCAGCCAAACCCCTGATTTCATTCTTCTGAAACTTTGCACACAATTTAATTGGAACAAAAGGGGGACAATTAAAAAAACTTCTTGGCAATGTTTAGGAGACTGGTACCCACAGTGGACGGGATCCCATCCAAAGAGCTCCTGGTAGTCACCTATTCTCCTAGCTAGCATCCGCTAAGGTTCTTGCCTCTCTTGGAGAAGGCTTCAGGACCATGAACAAGGAGTCCATAAGCACCTCAAATTCAGTCCCTACACTTATCTTACCTTTCAGAGGCCTGTTATCAGGACCACCCATTAATTCTGATTTAGTTAGGGTCTCTCTACACACCCAGTTTTTATCTGTCCATACGTTACATGCCTGTTTAATCAGTGTCTTCATAATAAAACAAGTGGTGGCTTTTTAATTAATGGCTGAAGGCACCCTGTCACAGCTGCCCATGGATTTCCATCAGTTAGGGTCATTACAACATCAGTACTTATGATAGTCAAGTAACTTCAATTTTGCCTAGCTTTGAGGTGGGTCAGAAAATGTAAGGATGCAGTCTTGGTAGAGACTGCATCTACCTGTGAAGGCCCTGAAGTCATGCTAAGTCAGAGGTAAATAAATCAGCTCTCCTGCTCTCTTGTTGACTCTTGCCCAATAATTCTACTCTCACCAAGGAGTCATACTATTGATCAAGTTCTCCAGGTGAAATCTGAGTCTTCCCAGTGCTCACATCAAACCATTTGTGCTTGTGATGTAAGGGCTTGTACTGCAGCTGCGGTTCCACAGGCAAAAATAGCGAGACCTAGTCTTGAATGAATGAATGAATGAATGAATGAATGAATGAATAATGAATGAATGAATGAATGAATGAATGAATGAATGAATAAAATAAAATCAGACCAATGTGAACTTACTCATTGCTTTCATTTACTCTACTCTTCCATTCTTAACACAATACGAGGAGATGGGTATTACTGCCTCCCTGGTACTGATGAGGAAATTAAGGCACAAAGACCTAGCTATTGGGGAAATGATACAACGAAACAGACAGGTAGGTAGCAAAGAGGTATATGTCAAATTTTCAGAAAAGTAGACTTGGGTCAGAGAGCTGGGGAATCTTATCAAAGTCCCCACTGTCCTCAACATAATACATAATATGCTTTGAGAAGCACAATTGCCATTTCACATTGAATTAACCACGTGGAAACCAGCCCAGGATGTCCCTAGGTGGATTAATGGAGGCAGAATTTGAGGGAAAAAATACCTTTGAGTCTTCTTGAAGTACGTGTTATTTCATGTGAAGCTTTTACAGCTTTTTGTTTCGAGGGTTTTTTTTATGAATCAAAGATTGGTGCATTGGATGAGCTTTAGATAAAGGCAGGATTCTTCTTCCCTAAAACTAGCGAGAAGCCTGAAACCTCATTAAATGTTTATCATAATAAATCACCTTACTATATCTCACTTTTCTAAATTGTTGTCCAATTAGTGTAATGTAAGTTCAGGTCTGTGGAAGGAGCTAGCAGAATTCAGTTTAAACCTATTAAGGAAATTTACTTACCCCTGAATTGACCTGTTTTGAACACTGAGCCATATTTTCATGGACAGATTAAGTAACAGATTCCAGTTTGAATATAGCAGACTCTTTTTCCTTTAAATTAAATCTCTACGAGAGGCATAGAACTTTTACAGCCTTTATTTGAAGTTGCAACATGAAGTGATATTGTGTTGAACGGCTTTTCGGGTAGCTATGGCAACAATGATTATCACCACATACTACCAACCAAAATACCACCTGCAGCCATGTCTATTCTAAACCCTTAATTAAAAAGAAAAGCCAGTTCAAATTTCCAGTTGGTAAATTTGGGGGAAAACTTCAAAAAAAAAAAAAGTTAGGAAATCTATTTAGGTTTCGCTTCTGTGTTTGGTTCACGGAGGTTCCTCCTCCCTCCCCTTTCAGCACAACTTCAGTCTGTCTCTCTCTCTCTCTTGCCCACACCAGAACCACCCACACTGTTAAGTTTCTGGAGAAGTAAAGACTTCAGCATTTCCTTTTCTAGGAGTTAATCAGTAATGAGAGCTCCAGGGACCAAAAAAAAAAAAGTTATCTTTTCAAACAATTATCTATGTGCATGAGATTTTTAGGTTTGTTTTTAGTTTCTCTGTTGGAAAGAAGAGGGAGTGGGGGGAGGTGGAGCAGGGAAAGGAGGTGAAGACTGGAGATAAAGAAGGTTAGGTAAAGGAAAACAGAGAAGGAAATTGTAGGAAACAAGAAAAATGAACTCGGAGCAAGAAAGTCTGAAGAGAAGGAAAGGGAGAAAGTACGTATGAAAAGCAGAGACAGGCTTCACACGGGCATGGAATGGTACATTTCAGACTGGACTGCAGGAACTAGGCGCTCCAATTTTCACTCTACCCTATTTCCCTGCCCCTTGCCCTGGAGTTTTGCAGTGCCCACTGACACCTACTTGCTTCGCTAACCTATCAGCAAGCCCAATGCAAGCAGCGGCCATGACACTTGGGAAGGGTTCTTGTGAGTAGGCCAGCTTGCTTCTGACATTTGCCGAGCCCATGAGAACATTCCAGGGCTAGCCTGCGAGAGAATGAAGGGCCCATGGAGAAGAGCTCATATGCTCTTGTCCGCTGAGCCTTTTCAGATCAGTTAGTGGCCAGCATAATGAGAGACTTGCGAATCAGTGCAACCAGTACCAACAAAGTGGCCTTGGTCAGCTGGCAGCTGAGGACAGACTCGGGCATGAGCCTTGCCTAGATCACTAAAAGAAAAATATATCTGCCGCATGCCACCAAGGGCACTTGATACATACCATGACTGTGCTGATAACCAACACCGGTTCGTATCCTGTTATTCCAGCCCTACTGTATTAATGCTTTCTGACATACAATCATAGAAAGGCAGCAAAATCCACAGGGGGGAAAATGTAATGTAGAAAGAAGCAAAAATACAGTAACTGCACACTTTGCAACAGGATAGTATTGGTAACCACTAAAATAAACCCCAGGACACTCTCCAAGGTAAGATCATAGGTATCCTCGAACTATACAAAACTTGGAAAGAACCCAGCCAGTCTTGTTGAAGGATAAACTGAATTCAAGTAATTAAAAGGACATGAGCAAGCCTCTATCCTTCGTCATTTATGTTGCACCAACTAACAGACTGAAGAGTTTGCAAATTCTCAGGTGCCCTCTTAATTGCAGCTGAATAGCTGTAACAATAAAAGCAGTTTTCTCCAACTGTAGGCTTGAGGGTAAACAGGGAAGGTGATCCCTGGTGAATCTGTGCTGCCAACTGCAAGAACAGAGGGTAACAGCTGCGATCAACACCACACTCCCTGGCTTACCATAAAAATAACAAATGAATTGTCATTGGAACAAAAAAAACCTTGAATATATATGTGGAAGAGCACTGCATTCACCTTCTAGAAACTGTGCTGTACAAAGAAAGACCTAACTGGAAAATGAACAATATAAATAATGAGAGTGGAAATGTTTCCTTTCTTTTAAAGCTGAGCTATATTCTCTTTCAAATGAGACGTTTCTTCCTGAGGATTTCGAGGGTCATTTGCAAAAGGTTCTATCTGTGTACAAAGCGAACCAGCGAGTACTCTCTGAATCCCAGACCATGTGTTTAATCCAAGACCTAGCCAGGTATGCAGCTGAATAAATAAAGAAATATTATGTTGAAATGACAGAGAATGGATTCTCGATTCACCATGGTAATCAGGGAACAAAGATGTGAAGAACCCCTGAATCACTGTATTGTAACCCTGGAATCTATTTTTTGTTTGACAGTAACTTGAAAGTTATTTCAAAAAGGAGAATCTGAAAGATAGCTCATTTTGTATTCTGACCCCTGCCCAGCTCCCACCTGGTCTTCATGGCACAGCAGAAATCACCAGCCTCTCTGAGCAGTTAGAATTGTGTTTCTGCCTTCTTTGGGTAGGTGGCAGAAGGGAGGAGAAGAGAACAGTTGGGTTTGCAAGGACTTTTCTAGTGCTGTAAAGTGTAGGAAGATTAGTTTAGGTAGCTATGGCTACCTAAACCTTTTCCTTCTACCTCGGTTTTATTTATTGCTGTAGCATATGTTTATGATGCTGTATGTTTCGAAGGCATAGGACCACACCCTTCAGGTGAATACCACCACACCACACATGCCACTAAGACACTGCAGTCCTCCAGCACCATCCATTGCACCTCTCCCCTATGGGAACCTCAAGTCTTCTGTCAGACTTCTGGGGTTTGTTATTGATTTGGTTGCATTTAGATCTTTATTTTATTTCTCTATGGTCTATATAAAAATGATACTACCTCCTATTTGTCTTTCTCCTTCTGACTTGTGTGGCTTAGCAAAAATCCCTTCCAGTTCCACCAATGTTGCAAATGGCAAAAATCTGTTTTTTTGTAACTGAGTAGTACTTCATTCCATTCCAGATATACATCTTCCTAACTCACTCATCTGTCTTTGGGTACTTAGGTTCTTTCCAGTGGCTATTGCAAATAGTGCTGCAACAAACGTAAGATTGTATCCATCCCCTCAAATTAGTGATTCTGTATTCTTCACTACCCTGCCTTTTTTAAAGGGTTACCAGATAGCAGTAAGACAGTAGGAAGAATGTAAGGAAATAAGAAGAATTCAATGAAAAGCAATGAAGCTTCAAACCCTTTGAGACTGGTTTATTCTCCCATCCTTTCAACAAACTCAATTCAAACACTAAATAGCTACTGTGTAGATCTGACATATGTTTAATGTTATGAAAACACTTGTAAACAGAGTCTGTGGCCTTCCTGGAGACTAATGAGAGACAGACACGGGGACATAGAGACAAAGACAGAGGCAAATAAGTACTTGCAACATGGCACTGGCGAGTTACAGTAGAGAGTACTCAAGTACAATGGTTGCTTTGGGAAAGGAGTGAAATGATTCACCTGAGTAGTGGAGTTGGGAGGCTGCAATGCGGAGAAGACAGGGCTGAGCGCCAACAAAGTCAGACAGACAATGGAAAGTTGACTTCAAAAATGATACATTGAGTCTGATCTCCGAAGTCCCACCAAGCAATGCTCCTTGTCCTTGATCTTCCATGAACAGGCTCTAAAATATCAAATTTGATAAACTAGAACCATACAGATACATGAATATAAAAACCCAGCATGAATAATTTCCACCACTATCTGAAATATTTGTTGAGCATCTATCAGAAACTGTACTAGGCAGGACACCCTATTTGTTAAAAAGAGGAACTGCTGCTTCGTTAATTTTGCTTCAATTCATATGCAATCTCTCAGACTTATAATGATAGACTTGGCAACCTTTCCATAACTACTTGAAAATTGAAATGTACCTTGGGAAAAAGTACGTGTTAATAAAGAAAATAATAAAGTTTGCTTTCTACTGAAAGTGTGATTTCAAGGGTGTTATGCTATGCTCTGACAGCTAATCAGGCAGACAATCCAAAATATTTTGTTCTTAAGGAGAAAGGCCAAGGAAATCTGCCACACTGGCTAGGGAGAATGGGCTCAAATATAGTGCATAATCTTAAACAAGATTCTCAGATTTATAGGTTGATAGCATTAGAAGACCAGGTAAGTCCCTGTCATCACCATCTAACTTCCCTGCTTCACTTTGTCGAGAGTAAATTCAAAGCTGAAAAGTTATCCATTGTGAAATTTCAAAGATACGCCTAACTATACTTTGGACCATAAACAAATTCCAGCCAAGTAAAAATGAACAGGTTATTTTGCAAATGAGACTATAACTTTTAGTGTTCATGGGATTTCTCTGAGAAGTAGGGTAGTCCAAAGTAGGGTAGTCAACTTATGGATCTTATCTAAATGGAGACTCAGAAAAGTTTGGGAGATTGAAAGCAAAGCAGCCAAACAAAGTGATAGGATGACAGAAAAAAAAAAAGGGTTTTTTGAAGTTTACCATGTTACCTATGACTGCACAATTTTTTTATTTCATTTCCTAATTAAAACACAAAATTCTGTTGATGCTCTTGGAGTAATTATAAGACAGCTGAATGTGGAGACTGATAAAACTAGCAAAGACCGATTGCTTAAGTAACATCACTAGCCTTCCTTGAAGTATGACATCATTTCTATCATGGAAAAAGAAAAGAATGGAGCAAGCTCATCTCCCTATAATCAAGTATCTGGTTGGGGAAGCATTAAATATCATATGACAAAGGAAAGACAAGAGCAAAAACAAGTTTTTGTATAAGTGGTAGAAACTTAATGACAGACACCTAAGGTCCCTTAAGACATATCATCAGTTAATCCTTTATCCTTTCAAACACCTTACAGCTGGTTTTCACATATATGATCTCATTTGATCTTCACAATTACTCTAAGTCACACTTTTTAATGCCTCCATTTTACAGGTAGAGACACCAAGATCAGTGACAAATCACCATCAGAGCAGCACGGAAGATCAAGCTTTCAGATCCAAAGGGAAACAACTTTAGAAATAACTGGGGCAGCTTCAGAAAATCCTATCCCTCCTAAGATAGACTATACATAATCTGAGGTCAGCTCATGCCCAAAGCATTTGGCATCAAAATTGGTGTTTAAGCTGGTATCTAAAAGGCAAATCTATCAAAGTCTATGAATAAAAATAGTTAAAAATGAAATCTTTGGGAGGAGAGTTAATAATCAAGTGGGGAAACTACTTCATTGTATATAAATATAGACTATGTTTAATATTTTTTCTCTAAAATTCATTTTCTCCTTCCACATTGCTAGGTTTAATAAACTACTAGACATGTAGGAGATACCCAGTAGGTATTATTAAATACCTCGCATCTGTCATACACACAATTAGACAAAGTTTCTATGGTTTAGAAATACCTGCTACCATGACAAACCACAACTTCTGTAGATTACAGTAAAAGAAATTCATTTTCTTGCCCATGGGCTTGTGGGCAGGCTGCATTTCTTGACCAGGCTTGGCTGAGTCAGGCTGGACCCTAAGCTTCATGTCAAGTTCATATACAAGACCTGTAATACATGTCCTCAACATTCTGAGGCCAGAGGTCACTTGTGAGATGTTGTTCTCATGGTGGATGGCAGAACTGGGAGAGACCAAGCCAAATCAGCTGAGCAACTTTAAACCTTTTGCAGATCCAGCAACTGATATTCCACTGCAGCAAGCAAGACATGAGGGCGAGTCGTCCATCAATGACATGCAGAGATAAATCACCTCCTCTAGTGAAAGCTAGCACAGAGGGCACAGACTTGTAATTCTGTCACCAGAAGGGAGCAAAGAGTTGGGGAAATTGACTCAATCAAAACGGGCCACTCCCTCTTGCCAAAGATTCATTCACCAACGTCATGAAATTGCTATTTCATATTAGAGTGTCAGCATGCCATGTGAGAGAAGTCATTTAGAAAAATTAGGGGCACATTGTGAAGGGTCTTGAGAATCATGTCACAAAGTTTAGCCTCTACCAAGAGTGATGGACAGCTGCTAGGGACACTCTTTTTATCTCAGCCCCAGCACCCCCTACCCATCTTCCACGACATGTTGTACCAGGACACTCTTGATTGAGTAGGTTTCATCCTCTGTGCCCACATCTGGCAGGGCTTTTGGCACACAGGGAAGACAGCTACACAGCACATTTTGATCATTTATTTTAACTAGAATTAAAGTAGCAAAATTGAAGAAAAGTGAATTTAATTATTTGGCAATTAATTTTAATTAGAATTTATCTTCACGATTGAAGCAAATCATTTAAATTAGAATTAAAGTGGTAAAGCTGAACAAAAGTGATGTGTTGAATGGTGTCTACGCTCTTTCGACTGAATCTTTGCCTCAGAGAAAAGTATTTTTACTTTGTCCTTTTCTCCCCTCTGTTTTTTTCTACCTCAACTTCGTCCATCTTCATTTCCTTTCTCATTTCACCATTGCCTTGTTATTGAAACAGGTCAATGGACGTGATTCAGGAAATTTTCAGACCTCAACTACCAAGAATTCTTTGTTCCTGTCTGCCTGGATGCCATGGTGAGACACACAGTACCGATGATAAAGGGTCAGACAACAGCATATATGGTGCTCTGTCTTCTCTTACGATTCTGACAAATGTTCTTTCTTTACATTCCGAATGTAGTAATAAGGGCATGAGACCAAACAGCTTGCTGAGGTTTACCTTCATGAAATGGAATAGATTCTGATTGGCAGAGTAAAACTGGGAAAATTATAACCATGGAAGTGTCTACTCATTTTCAACCAGTGGGAAAAGAAATTAGGAAAGCTATCACCTTCTAACTACAGACATACTTCTTGTGTACATATTCATTCATTGAACAAAAGACTTAAATGTCTACAATATTCCAGGCACAGTGCTAGTATATGAAAATACTATTATGAACCAAACCAGATACTCCTATAGCCAAAATAATTGATATCAAAGAAAATAATGGACTTGAACCCAAAAGAGTAGTGGTTCCGCAATACTGGCCAAGTAAGCTTAGAGAAACCACTCTGCTGTCCCTTTCACAGACTAGACAGAAAGAATGATATTTCAGCTACCTTCTCACCAGGGAAAACTGTATCGATTGTTTTTTTTTATGTGCTTTAGCATGGTGCAAATGTGTTATGTCAACATTATTCTAAATTTTCACTAACAACAGAATGCTTTAGGGAAATCCATCAGTATTTCTGTAAAAGAAGTGATCACAAGATAGCAGAACTTGACCATATCATTAATTCTCCTAAGTCAACAGCCCAGTGAGGGTAAGCCATTACCTGCAGGTGTGCGAGCAGGCTGGGATACTCGGCACCATATATGTTGCAGTTGTGTGACAGGTGGGCGACTGGTGAGCCTGCTGTTTCCAGGACAGTGGCAGAAGCCTAGTAAAGATAAGTAGAAACAGGAGATGTTACTTAAAGCTTGGACTCAGAACTAATGCCCTGTTATTCTCACACATACTACACTAGTCAAAGAAAACCATGAAACCAAGCCCAGCGTCAGTGAGGTGGAGGAATACATGCCCACGGTGTCCAGGAGATAGGGGCAAGTATTTGCTAAACGGTAACTTAAAGCAACTCCCTCTCTCTTGAAGACCTTCCTGAGAACAGTCTTGATCCGGAGAGAGGCCTGTCCTGTGTCATGTTCCTACCCAAAAAGCCCAAAGACTCTGAGCACACATTTCATACCTAATGTGACAGGTACTACTAACCCACTTCTTTCTTGAACATCCAGGAAAGAGACCAGAAAGCCCAATCTTTCCTTTGCCAGCTTCCTTTCATCGTGGCAGCAGGCATGTGGCCTGGTTCCATTCAATGAAACAGGAACTAAAACCCAAGAAAGGCTTTTGGGAAAGCTTTGGATCCCTTTAGAAAGGGACCGGTGTGAAGACAGCAGGCTCACATCACCATCTCCCCTCCTTCCCAACATGAATGTAGACATGATGCTTGAGTTGGTAGCAACTACCTTATGACTATGAGGTGGCAATCAGGAGAACAGAGCACCAACATGCTCAGGACAGGTTCCCCAATGGCCTGGCCAGTCATCTTATAGTCTAAGCAAAGTAAGCCTTTGTCTGTGAGTCACCACTGTGTTACTGGCAAATAAACTCTCCCTGTTGTCCATCTGATATGCTCAAAACTGCTTCCTATGACCTCATTAACTTGGTCCCCATCTGCCTACACACCTTTTGCAAACATGCTCCCTCGACTCAGGTCAGACTGCTCACCTCCCAACTTTGTTCTTGGAATGCCCTCTCTCTTCCCATTTGTCAATACAATTACAACCCATCCTTCAACACCCAGTTCATACCCAACTTCCTACATAAAATTCAACCTACTGTGAACACTTCCCTTTTTGGAAACCCAGTTTAGAGTTGATCCTGCAAGAAACCAGTTTCATCTTTGTGTTAGCAACAAGCTTGGGTAAGAAATTATTTCCCAACACTTAGGTTAGTGAGCATTTCTGCTGGATCATAGTGGTTCCAAACAGTCCAGGTCTCAAAACACAGTACAATATGTGTCTGATTATTGTAAATAGGACATAGTGTCTCATCCGCAAATAGGCTAATATCCAAGTAATTTGGGGTTAGTCAGTTATCTAGAAATGAGAATTTATTTTCCATTAAAAAAATCTACTTTTCTAAAGATACAAAGAACATCTTCTCATCTTCCTATTGTCCTAGGAAATATTCACCTTTGTCCATTCATTCACCAATCAAATAATTATCAGATACCTATGTCATGGTGTCATGATGTAACTTCAGTGAACTATCATGACATCCCTAGCTCCCTCTCTACTACTTTCTAGAACACCAGCATTTTTCTGCATCCTAAGTTCCAACTTGGATTTCCCCTCTGTTCTGAATGCTCCCTACAGCCAACGTGGTGAACATCCCCACATCCTCCCCACCCCTTCTCACGTTTTCATACAGTAACCTCAGTCACACACAAGAAGAGAGAGCCCCATATGAGACTCATGTGCTCCTGCTCTTTTAGTTCACAGTAGATAATCTTTCAATCCTGAGGAATTTTTCACCTCGGAGAGAAGAAAGCTTAAAAAAAGCAGGAGAAGCTATCAAGAGGCAGATGAGACACCTTTCCTCTGAATTCAGGTACAAGCCAACCATCTGCTCCTTCTCTACTTTTGATCCTAATTTTTGAAACAGCTTTACTTGGTGTGTTTGACGTATAATAACCTGCTCATGTAAAATGTGCGCAATTCGGGGAATTCTGACATGAATATCACGAAACCATTAAGACAACAACCATTTCCATCACTTCTTAGTTTCCTATCTTTGTTATCTGAGACCATAGTTACTATAAGTCAGCGTGCATTCCCTCTATTTTTACTGAAATGGAATCATATCATCTACATGGATGCAGATAGTCTTTTTAGGCTTCTTTCAATGAGCACACTCATCTTGCTATCCTTTTACTATGCTAATGTATCAATCACTGATCATTTATATACCATTATGTGGCTATACCAAGTTTTTTATTCATACTCCTATAGTAGAATTTACATTTTTGCCAGTTTTTAGCAGTAGCTAATACATTTGCTGTGAACATATTCTATCCTTTCTCTTAGGTAAATATTTAGAAATGAAATGGCTGGACCATGTGGGCAATTAAAGTATCTTTGGAAAATCTAAGGATTTTCTCCATCACAAAGAATTTAGTTCTATTAACTGATGCAGAGGTGAGAGATACTTAGATATCATTTATAACTAGGGGATAACTTTCGGCTGGGACAGTCTCCATGAATATCTACATTGCTGCAAGTCTCCTGAGCAAAGGCACTGATGGCTGATTTGCCAGACTACCTTTTCAAGGATGTTTGTCAAGCATGGAGCCAGGATGAAAATGAGGTAAACATGGCACCAGACCTCCAAGCTGGAAGAGCTCTTCCCCTGAGGGCTGTGCAAGTGCAGAGTCAGTGTCTGAGAGCCAACGCCTCCTTAAATGCCTCACTTGCCTCCCCCTGACCTTGGCCCTATGAAATAAACAGCCTTAAATGATAGAGTACCTCCCTCCAGAAAAGAGGGCAGGGGTATTGCTCTCCAGAATGATAAAGGTAGTAGGCCAGTTAAGCTCAAAACCGGGCAGGTATTTTCAAAACCCCCTTTAAATGATTGGGTTTCTCAGGTCTGGAACTTGTAAGTTGGGGCAGGGAGCAACCCATTATGCGTGCAACATCCACCCAGGGCTAACCTGTGTCACCCCCATAGGACCTGAGGGAGTTGGTACAAAGACCACACTGGTCACTGCACCCTATGAAATAAACAGCCTTAAATGATAGAGCACCTCCCTCCAGAAAAGAGGGCAGGGGTATTGCTCTCCAGAATGATAAAGGTAGTAGGCCAGTTAAGCTCAAAACCGGGCAGGTATTTTCAAAACCCCCTTTAAATGATTGGGTTTCTCAGGTCTGGAACTTGTAAGTTGGGGCAGGGAGCAACCCATTATGCGTGCAACATCCACCCAGGGCTAACCTGTGTCACCCCCATAGGACCTGAGGGAGTTGGTACAAAGACCACACTGGTCACTGCACCCTAAGTAATAAATAGCCTTTTGCCTCTAAGTGAGGAGCCTGGGAATTCCCTCAACATCCCTAAGACTGTGGCAAGCTTCCTGGCTAACTTGCTAGCAGGGAAAATTCTAGGACCGTCACAGGTTTTGCCACCTATTCCCACAGAATGATGCCAAATCCATTATCTTGATACCCAGCAAAGAGAACTTTTAGGGAGTCCAGGCACCTGCTCCATGTTCTTGGACAGAAAACTCAGCAGAATTCATTCAAAACCCTGTGTGCCATCCATGATGCCATCCATTCATTATTCATTCCTCATTATTTAGTAATCTCTAACTAGATGCCAAATACCATGTGAGCCAGTAAAAGAAAATGAGTATGATTTCTGCCTGCCTAGATTGACAGTCTAGTGGGTTGACAAGCCAAAGAAAATTGTTAATTCAACATTATTCCCGTAAGCCTGATAAGAGGCCAAGCAAGGCTTCCGAGGAGGTGGGGGTTGATTAGTCCTGAAAGCAACTGTGGGGACTCATTGGAGCTGAAGATGGGAGTCGGGTAGAGAGGACAGGCATTCAGGCATCTGCAATGTCCAGAGCACATGAAAGAGAAGATTCGGGAATGATGGGAGGATTGCTGGGAGAGGGGTGTATGTTGAGGGGAAGACAAAACAAGCAGGGGGGGCCATGGGGAAGAGCAGGGTGTTCATAGTCTGAAGACTGGAGAAGCTCCCTCAGGAACTGGGGCCTCTAAGACTAATGGATGCTTCCAAGCTGGCCTTTGCTTGTTCCTTTTGCTCAGTAAGTGGTGAAGCCACAGGGGTTATGTTTATCAACTGGAACTGTGACCAATGGTATCTGCAGAGTTCCTTCCCCTGCTAGGTTTGGGCTCCTGCGGGAAGGAGGGACTCCAAGTGAATTTGCTTTTGCCTGCCATTTCCCCTCCAGGAACAGAGTTGTCACTCAAAAATAAGTTAGCCGAACTAATTAATACAGTTTTACAAATGAGTTACTCAGCAAAAACTAACTTCCCCTCTCAGACAATCCATATGTATTACGTGCCTCAAAATGCCCCATTTGTGAATAATTAAGATAAATAAATGAAAAGTTGGAATGACTCTGATGCTTCCGAACAAATTATCATTCCAGATTATGTCTTACAATTTTTTTTTCTCATTTTTCATTACTTTATTCATGAGATGGCATGTTTTTTAATCACTTTGTGCAGGATACTAATATAGTACTTATCTCTACTCTAAAATAAATTTTATGTTCTTTTTATTAAATATACTTATTTAAAATTTATAAGGTACCATGCATTAGTCATTGTCAAGTGTCGGTTCATGCTACAGATTATATATCACTTTTTTCTTGTATCATAAGTGGTCACTTAAATAGAAATAAAAATTATATTCAGCTGAACTCACAGCTGGCAAGTTAATCTCTCATTTCAAACTTATTTTCTGGCCACTTCTCTCTGCCAAATTATATAGATGAAAAGTCTTTCACTGGGACACTTACAGCAATTCCATATACTGTTATTTATTTTCTCCTGAAATAATCTCTTGGACCTAAAATTTTCGATGTTAATAGACTGGAAAACCCTTCACTGAAAATGCATCCCTTATTCAAAAAGTAATGAGAATTATTAGATGTAGGTACATAGTTCCTGAAAACATTCCCACATTCTCCATCCGTTTAATTCTGCCCTCTTTCAGTTCAAAGGAATTTATTGAAGCAACAGACAATTATTCAATTACTATTACACATAACAAGAGGATTTTCTATTAGTCAAAATTAATCTTATTTAAAAAATTCTTTTACATAAAATTTTGCCTAAAATAATATACCCTTCAGTAAGTGTGGATTTGCTAGAGGCATTTCGTTTATTGATAAAAACATACATATACTTCAAACTGACAGTTGCCAGGTTCAAAAATAGGAAATACTAACTTAAGAGGTGAACACGGTAATCAACTAGCTTAGATTCTCTTTCCCTAAGGTGCTTTTGCCAATTAGAAATATAGACTTCAAATTCCCCACTAAGCAATTATGAAAGTTTCTTTAGTATCACAGTTACATTGGGCCAACCCACCCCTATCAGTTATATCACATTTTTCTGACATCTTGAAATCTGGCCAATATGGTGTAAAGAGAAACCAGGCATGGTTCTTCGGTCAACCACTGTTTGCTGCCAACCATTCTGTCTGCTGGACTAGTTGGATAAAGGAGGGATGAAAGGGACTGGAAGTTAAATCTTTATATTGGTCATCCCACTGGCTCCGGTTCCCCATCTGCAAGTATGACCCTTCCCAGGTACCCAGTTGTCAGGGAAACCAGTTCAGAATGCAAAGGAAACCCAATTCCACAGCTAGCCACAAGGGCTCCACTTCAGAGGACTGAGAGGTGGGGGCAGCCTGGAGTCTTCTCTCAACCGCTGCCTCGTTACCATGTCATGGTCCCCTATCCTTCCATTTTCTCTTCTGGAACATAGATGTAATGCCTGTTTCCCAGGGTAGTGCAGAGCTCAAATGACACAAAGCAAGGAAAAGCAATGCACAAACTCAATCCGAGTTAATTTTCATTCTCTTTTGACCTATGTATGTACACGATGCTAAAATTCTTTAAGAAACACCCAAACACAAAATCTCCTTTGTCCACCAACCTTGGTCACATCCATCATCAGCCTTAGCAACCTTAGCAGCCTTAGCCAAGAAACCATTGCCAAGCATATCTTGAGCAATTGACCCCATCAATTGTAAGATGACTGTTTCTATACCCTTTAACCACATTTTCTGAAGAGACCACACTTAATCTCTTGGCAGATACTTAAAGTGTTTCTTGTGTTTTATTTGTACGAATTGGCTGAAGGGGAACTTCTAGGTCAGTAGGGTACAGGATTTCACACTTCTAACTCATGCTGGTCAAAGTCATTTCAAAGTGGTTCTACCAATTCACACTCTCGCTAGGAACATATATGAGGCCCCCTTCCCTCATAGTCTGTGTTTTCACACTTAGAAGTTGATCATTCTTCTGACCTAAGAAAGAACACTTTGCTGGTTAATTATGAAAATGAGCTTTTCACATAAAATATTATTTTAAGTTCTGCTCAAAAGTTCTTGTGTATAGTCTTTGTTCATTATTTGAGGATATGTTTCTCCTCTAGGGCTACAGGGATTCTTGATGCATTTTTGGATACTGATCCTTTGTCACAGGTGATAAAGCTATCCTGTCCCCATCTGTTGCCTTTCTCTCAAATTGTGTATAGAAAAGACTTCTGCGAGTTGCAGAAGACCTGAGCCAAACGTATTCTTCTTTGATACTAAGGCTCCCATTCTCCATGGTCATAGTGAAATAACTCTACAATTTCTTTTGAATATTTTAAATGTTCATTTTCAATTTAAACATTTAATTCATATGGAATTTTTGTAAAGAGTCTGAGGCAGCAGTATTTTTCATATGAAAGTCTTTTTGCCAACATGATTTATTGAATGACCCATCATTTCATCACTGAGTTTTAATGTCACCTCTCCCTCACAGAATGTTCCATTTCTTACCATGTTCTTGATTCTGAATCTGATCTATTTGTCTCTTCCTGCACCAACAGCATGTTATGCTAATTACTACAGCTGCATAATATGTCCTGATGTTTGCTAAATTCCTTTTACAAAAATCTTTTCTGTTCATTTACTATTCTATAAGGATTTCAGAATCTGTTTGGCAAGTTCCATTAAAAATCTCAGAGGAATTTTTGGCATTACAATGAATTCATAGATTTGCAGAAAATTGACATCTTTAACAATATTGAGTGTTCTAACTGAGCAATGGAGCTTGTGTCTGCATTTATTTACATTTTTATATCCTCAATACAGTTTTATAACTTTGTCCTTAAAGATCTTCCATTTATTAGCTCTTGTAACTTTCTTGGGTTTGTGTTTTTGTCACTGTACTGAATAAGATCTTATTCCTATCTATTTAACTGGCTGCTGCTATTGTATAGGCACACCACTGATTTTTTTTTATACTAACTCAACCTCAAGAAAACTGGCTGATCTCTTATTGGCATTAACAGTATTCCTTGGATTTTCAACAAATGGTCTGCAGATAATGCAATTTGGGCTTTACTTGTACTTTCATGTCCTTATACCTTCCCCTCCCTGTTAATTGAAGGACTCCTAGTACAATATTAAATAGCAAGAGAAATAGAGACATTCTTCCATGTCCCAGTGTCCCAATCTCAAAGGAAAAACGTAAGTGTCAGCACAAACGATGTTTTCTAAATCTGCTTCTATTTACCAGAGTTTCACTATTGGTTATATTTCTTCTTTCCCTTTTTGTCCTTGGTTGGGGTAGATGTACACTACAATTTTCTTTTAATTTCTTAACAGTGAATTCTGATAGCTTTTACGGTATTTAATCATTCCTGTATTTCTAATATAAAATCTTATTTGATTTTACAGCTTTGTTATTTCTCTGGTTTTTTTTTTTTTTTTTTTTTTCTCCTTTTCAATACTTCTAAGTGAGCTTGGCCTCACTTATTGGCTGATCTTTCTTATACAGTGTCTCTTCCTTTAAACATTGGTAGGATTATATTGGTAGGATCTTGTTCTTTTAAGGATACAGATCATAAATGTTTTAATATATTACTGACTTATTCAATCTTGCTGCTTCTTAGGTCAAGTTATGTGTATTTCTAGGAAATTCATATTGGTTAGATTTCCAAGTTCATTAACAAGTTCTTCTAAATAATGCCTGATGTTAGTGTGACTATGCCACCTTTTTCATTCTAATTATTGCTTTTCTCTAATTTTCTAGATCAATCATACCAGAGGGTGACCTGTAGCATTCTTTTTAAAGATTTAGTTTTCGGTTGTGTATATTATCTAAGATGTTTTATTTATCTCTATTTACTTCCTTTCTTTAGTTTTCCTGTTACTAATTTCTACAATTGTAACAAACTCATTCCCTTCTTTGCTTCAGAAAGATCAGGAAGTCAAAATGTCTTAGAATCTCTGAAGACATCTTTGTATTGTACACGCTGTTAAGCATGGGAGTTTCATTGTCATTACCTCTAAACATTTACATTCCATGTTCCTTTAGTTTTGAGGACTAATATTTACTTGGTGGAATTATTTAGACAAGAGGATGGTTTTGTTTTTAAATAGATGCAATTAAGAATTATTAGGGAGATGAGGAAATTTCCCCCACTCTTCCAAGTTCTGCTCAGGCTGATTTAGGAATCAAATGAACTTCACTTCATGCTGATTAGTAGGAAAACAAGATTATCCAGACAAGGATTCTAAGATCAGTGAGGGGATCTGGGGTGTAGAGGGGAGCAAATTATCTTCCATCCCCAAAATATGTCCCCTTGTCCTAAGGAGTATTTCATAAGAGGGGCTAGACAGGCTGAGTAGATGTTGCTCTTTAGTAGGAAATATTTACATGGATAAAGGCAAATCTCCCTGTGTAAGGACATCTCCCTCACTGTGATGACATGATTGAATCCATGGAGATGCTTCCGAAATCCGAATTAAGACTCTCAGTGCTATTGCTGTGCCTTTCCTGGTAACCTCCCCCTACTCTTATTCTAGCTAGTTAAGGGACTGGTGCAATGGGTGAGCCTGCAGGACTCCAACTGACCTCAGCTCAAAATAATCTGCATGCCAAAGAGACATTTATTGGGAGGTCTCCCTTCTCAGTTTTCTCATTTAATTTAACCCCAAAGTTGTCCAGGGGTCAGTTTTGACTATTTGTTGAAGCTAAAATTTGGCCTTGTCCATGGTTTAAGTTATGTGTGCTTGAAAGAATGCATATAATTCTACATAAAATGCTGGGTGTACTATTCATGCTGGAGCAGCCTAGTGCAGAGGACAGGCCACACTCAGCCCCCAGTCCAGACCTGCCCGAGCCAGTGGCCTGAGCTTCACCCCCACATCCTGACCAAGGGTGCTGCTGGAGAGGGAGAAACTCAATGTCTACTTGGTGAGTCTTTAAAAGGGACTGTGGAACTGCTCATTTTTTGTGTGGGTTTTTGTTTGTCTGGTCAGAGCTACTGTGGAAGGTGCTACCTGGCCAGGTGGTAGCTACCCCAGCAGCAGTAAGCTCTGCCACATCCACCTTATACCATCCATCACAGCGGGACACTCTCCTCCCTCTACCCTGCTTGTTAGAATGAATTGTTTTTTGCGTTTTTTTTTCCTACTGCTGCACCCAAGGCCCATTTGTGCGAATTTGTGGTGGTGGATGGCCATAGAGACTGGAGGTGCTGAACTGGTGATGGTCCTGCTTTCTGCGTGGTTGACCAGCTTCCTAGGAAGATACACTGCACTTGACTCTTCCGCTTATGTCTTGCAACTTGTGGGCTTTTGCATTATATTCTGAAGTTAAGAGGCTTTCTTGTTTATGACATCCATGAATTTCTCCAGTCATTTTGAAGCGTTCCTTTTCTGTCTCGCTTGTGTTCCTCATTTGCTATATTTCTGTGAAAGTGCCCAAATCAGACCAGATTCTCAGAGTTGGTCTCCTCAAGATGCCCCACCCTTGTATGCAGAGTACTTCATGTTGAGAGACATGAAGGCCTTTGGAATCTAGGAGATGCTCCTGTTCTTCCCCCTAATTAAAGAACCAACCGCTGCTCCCTTACTAGTGACCTAGGAGAATGCGGTTTGGGGGGTTATCAGAGATCTAACCTTGTCTGTACCATGTTCTCCCTACCTTCATTGGCAGGGTAGATATGAATTCAGCCCCTCCCGAGGCAGCAATTTCCACCCTCTCTCTGTCCATGGCTGCTTTCAGGATATAAACCCTGTTCTCCTCCTTAAAACATTCAGGTTACTGCTGAAGTAGGTCCTGCTTTCATTATCTGTGGTTTCCCTTAAAGGCAGTTGCCAAGAACCAATTGAAGACATTATGCGAGGCTGTTTCTTTTAGATCTTCTCTTATACACTGAATATATTTAGAATTCATTTTCAGTCTGATAATCTTAACTAAGGATGACCTTAGTCTACTTGCATTTTTGTGACTACTGTGTGTGAACTTAGAGCTGCCATTTTTTTCTATTTATCATGCTATCTTTTTACTTTTCTATTTTTCCACTTTCACTTGAATTGATAGTATTTTCTCCCTCAGGTTTTTCTTCCCATTGATCAATTAAAAGACATAGTCTATCGTTTTACTTTTAGGGACTACTCTGAAAATTTTAAACATACAACTTCTATTTCTCCCTTTAGTAAAGGACAAGAGGCTGATGACTTTTAAGCAACAAACAAAGGAAAATCTCTGAAAGCTGTTACCCTTTTGTAAGAAAGGTTTTCATTGATAGGGGAACGCCATTTATAAGCGTGTCTCCATCTTTACCTCTTAACCAAAGAGAAGGCATCATTCATCACAAGTGTGTGTAACAAGCATACTTGTGTCTTTCCTGGAAGCCCTCACCACTTTACTGGTCTTTACCTGCTCCACCCACACTGTTCTCTTTCACTGAAGATGTCATTTGAGGAAGAGACCTGAGCTATCTCATGAAGTTATTCAGCTTTTCTGGGTCATCCCCATGTACACTCCCATGTATTCCATGTACATATACACAGGGGGCATGAATGAACAGAATAGGTGACCCTAGATCATGTCATGTTGGCATGGGGATTATTTTGAGCTAAAGGCAAGGAAAACCCAGCAGTTCAGAAAGAGTTCTTTGTCACCACCACCCCCAACTATTGCAATTTGCAGTGGAAAGGGGGCCAGTACTAGGAAGTAAGCTATCATCAGAAATATCACCATAATATCTACATAATAGGGCAACCTTTGTTTTCTCAAACAACTCCTCTAAATCTCTCTGACTGACTGACTTCCTTCCCCATTGTATACCAATTGTAGCCCCTCCTTAACTTAGGAGGTTATATAGGCCTCTATTACCTGGCTGCCATTTTGAAACATATTTCAGTTTAATTATATTCCCACTGAACAAACCTTCAAGAATAGAGGAAATGTTTTCTTCCTCAATTCCACAATGGCCTCCTCTGGGTGACTCTGTGTCAGGCTTGCCTTTGGTCTGAGTCCAGGTTTAAATCTATCCTTAAAACTCATTTGAATTGAAAAAAAAAATCAAGTTTAAAAAGAACTTGGTCTTTTTCATGGTAAAAAAAAGGTTTCATTTTATCAACCACCACAAACTCAGGAACAGTGTCAAATGCAGATGGTGAGTAGAACGCTATATTTTTAACAAAGCTACATCTGTAAGGAGCAAAAACCTGCCACCCCAAAATATATCTTTTTGGCAAAAAATTGCTTTCATTCATGGGGGGTGGGAAGTGCTCTAAAGGCTGGGTGGAGGTGGTATTAGAAAAAATTTATCTGTAAACTTCTGGAAGAGTATCTCCCTCATGGTAAGTAGACCTAGTCTATTTCCTTTCAGTGGAGAAGACAGACTTTAAATCTGCACACTTTCGTTCACTGTACCTTCTTTGGTAAACTCCCTACTCACTGTGCCCTTTCCTTCCACCAACCTCCCTTGTCTTAGCTAAGCTATTTAAAATAGTACCATGTGACTGGCCAGTTATCTCAGTTGGTTAGAGCGTGGTGCTAATAAAATAGTACCATGTTTGAGACCACATGGCCAATTACTCAGCTTTACTGGGTGTCTCCCCATGGATACAGGTGGTACACATGTGATTACTAAACTTTCTTACTTCCTTTGCATCAGTCTGTCTGAGGTTTGATCATTTTCCAACCTAGAAGGGTATAAAATTATTTCTTTTGCACCCCAACATGTTTTTATGAGAAAGTACAAAATCTCTCCACCTCAAGATACAGAAAATAGCCATCAAATGAATACAAGTCATTTCTATGAAAAGTGCATTTCAGAAATCTTCCAGTCTTACTATGGGGCCAATGTCCCTCAAATCTGTCATCATGCATGTTTATATCTTTAAGGCAATTTCCTTAAACTTGAGAATGATGACTTTCCAGTTGTCAACAGAATCATGACCTGAAAACACTCATCTCAAAATAGTTTTAAGTGCTTTACTGTGTGTGTGATTCACTTGTCTCACACTTAAGAGAGCAGCAAGACTTAACAAAATCACAGTCACTTGAAAATAGCCAAAGCCATTAAATCAAGGGACTTGCTTTCCAAAGCAAAACAGAAAGGAGTCTTGGAGGGATTCACTTAAAAATACAAGAGTGCTAGTTGTTAAAACAGCCCATATTTTTATTCACAGTTCTTTTAATAAATCAGATGGCTCTAACTAGAGTAAAATTAAGAAAATTCACTCTTGACCATATTGAGATAAGTCACTCTTGAATGATAACTTACTGTTGAGTAAGTTTTACAGTTTGCTGTGTGCTTTCAGTGACACAAAATAATTCCTCTTAACAAGAAGTCTGTCTTGTTTCACTGAGGCTAAATGAAGTTCAGTGACCATGGGCAGTTGCACAGCCACCAATTTCCAGTTTGGCCACTCAGACCCTTGTGCTTACCACCTCCTCCAATCCAGCTCTTTTATGTCATTAAAATGAAGGAAAAAATTACTGGAAAACAAGACTCACCGGTCCCTTCATTTAAAACTTGCTCTAAAATGTCACTGCCCCAAACCTACTAGATGTATTTTATTATGATTTTGTCAGGATATTAGCAACTATCATCATCACCAGTTTGGAAACATTTCCATCAGTTCAATAAAATCCTTCTTGACCATTTACACTTAACTCCCTTCATTATTTGGGGCCACGTCCCATTTGTACTCCCAGGGTTCTGTGAGGACTTCCCTTCCTGGTCACATCTGGCTATGTCAAACCCATATACACCAGACTGTACACGCTGACAGGTAGGCCTCCGGGAGGTGTCCAGAGAGGCCTCCCCAAGATGTTCTCAACAGGTCTTTCCGGGGTTTGTAACTTTTGCATGGGGATTATTTGCGGTAGAGGTGAACCAAAGCCTAGAAATTTCATGAGAAATTTCCCAATCCCTTATTAAAGGTATAAGAATGAAGACCAGAAGTATTACCTATACCCAGGGTTAATATCAGAAATGGTAATGTTGCAGAAAACTAGCTACATGGCAGGGCAAACGTCTAATTAGAGCGCTTCTAGTCTGTGACGAGAGACACCCTCTCTTCATCATAGAGTCCTCCTCATCTCTCTAGGCCATATCCCATTCCTTTGCTTAGGACATATACCGTATTTTCGCAATGACGTTGGAATCCTCATTTATATGTTGACCCCCTGTATATATGTAATTAAATTTGGGTTTTTTTTTCCTCCTAGTAATCTGCCCAGTGATTATTTGAAGAAACCCAAGGGGCAGAGAAAATTTCTCCTCCCCCCAGCCCCACCTCCAGTACTACCATAACTGAACCCATCCTCCCAAACACTACAGCAACAGTAGAAATTTTCATTTGGCTGCCCTGACATTAATAGGGTCAAACAAGGAAGTAGATTATTCAAGTAACTTTTTGTATTACTCTCTGATCCTAAAAGCAATACAAAAAAGTATGAACTATAACAAAGAAAATAAACACTATGTGAGGAAAAATTAATGTTGCATGTGTTTTTTATTAAGTTAGGATCATACTATCCTTTCATAGCTTCCTTCTTTGCAATAACAATTATTTTCCAAACATTTCCCAAATGATTGTTAAAGATTACTGAACATTCCACAGGATAATAATAAAAAGTAACCATGATATTTGGTTGCTGCATACTTCTCAGTAATTATACTGACTAGTCTTGAACAGATTACTTTATTTATATTAACACGATTTCCTTTAAGACAAATTCCTTAAAAAGGAATTACTAGATAGACTAATATTAGGAACACAATCTGATCATTGCCCTAGTTCATAATCTCACCAGTACCGAGGTTATATAGGAGTACCACACTTTTAGGACTCTTACGTTCCTAACGAGGTCTTCCTCAAATTTTAAGGAAAAAAAATAATTCATGGTTGTTTTGAGAATACAAAAAATTTTTGACTTCTCTTTCACCTTACCCTGAGTAGAATCTGCCTTGTCACAGAATAGCTGAGAGGAGGGAACTGTAACTTCACAAGAATGAGGCAAAGTCCATTCTCTACCCTCTGGTGGCCTGTAGAGTTCTGTGGTTGTCAAACACAGTGTTTCTGTAACAGTAATTATTGTCCTCACTACCTGGGTTTGGAAAGTAGATACCTCCTTAAGAGAGTCAAGAGTGTGACCAGCGGTAGGAAATGTAGACACATAGTGCCAAGAAGTCATGCTATGTGCTCAGATACCAGAATTACAACATGTCCACAGATGGCCCATTCATATAGAGCTCTGTACGCTGGAGTGTGGGCTACAGCTAAATATGAGGAACATGGAGTTCAGAGAACTAAGAACATTGATGCAGACTGGCTCTATGGAATGATTGTCCAAATTCATTATTTTGTCATGTAATAAACTTCAGTTATTTATTTTAAATAACAAAGCAACAGGCACATGGTTATCGCCAATGAATTCATTATATCTGACCATTTAGCTATAAGGAGAAGGATGTACATTTGTTTCAAAACCAGGATACAGAAACTTCTAGAACAAGAAGGGGTTTTAGTTAGGAAAGACTTGTTTAAATAATCTTTTAGACTAGAATCATGGTTCCCGACAATTATAGAAAGAACCAGGACAATATATTGTATACGTTCCTTGAGAAAATATTAGCAGTTACTTGAACAATATTTCAGCTTTAAGATTGAGAGAAATCTAATACCAAAATGCAGGGCTATAGGAACTCAGAAGTCTAAGATGATAAATGTTTTTTTTAAAAAAAAGCAATAAAGCTCATTCAGGTTGGCTTTGGGAAGAATACAGCTATCCATGTGGTTACATAGGATTCTTGAAGGCAAACTCAAGATCATGAGAAGTCCTTCAAGATTAGACAGGCAACTCTATGGATTTCCCACCCCACCCCCAACCCCAGTTCACATGACATCAAGACAGTCAGAACACACAAATCCAGGTAGCCCCAGACAGGTGGAGTTTCTACCTATGTGGAAGTGCTTGAAAAGACTAAATTTAGACTCCCCCAGTCCCTCCTAGCCTGAAATATGCTGTCCTGAGTTTCTTACGGAAATGTTATGTCTTAGAAACTTTTCTAACCTTTGTAAATTGGATATTATGCCCACAAAAACATAATTCAGAGCATAAGAATGGATTCCAAGATCTAAAAATCTCTAAAAATGCAGAGTTGCTCAAAATGATAAATCAAGAGCCAGTTGGCTCTTGATTTAAGAAAAACTTCTCATATGGCTGACATTTGTGGGTCTGGGTACACAAGGGTCCTTAAGGATAAACAAGGGAGTCTTCAAATCTTGAGCTAATAAATTAATGGTCAGTTGGCTCTAATAGGAAATTGCTGCATAACCCAGAGATTTCCATACTATTTAAGATCTTTCACATTTGGTGTATGTGTGTATCTTCTTCCCACTTCAGACTAAGAGCCCCAGCATAACAAAGGCCATGGAAAGTGGGTAGAAAGAGCATTTTTTGCTTTTTAGAAGGTCTTTCATCCAGTTGAAGTTTATCTTTGCCTTGTCCTTACCTTTTTCTTTTGCTGGGTTTTTGGAAGAATGACAAACATTCTCTCTAGAGAAAAATAGAGATTCTAAAATATGATTCTAAATTTTAGAATCATAGCCGTTCACTAGATTTACTCATTGCCATTCAACCAGAGGTGTTCACTGTTCATTTTCTTAAGCTCAAATTAGAATACCATTGATTTGTATTAATAGCAGGTGCCATTACTATCCTTGGGTTAAATTCTGTAATTTTAAGGTAACTCTTGGAAGAAAGCAGGCAAGAACTGAAGCCAATATAGAATATCTATCTGTAGATCCATTTCTGCACCAAGCTTGGAATAGAACTCAAGTTCTATTTTAGTGAACATTAAAATATCTGTTGTTAAATCATTATCTGTTACTTAGACATAAGTGAAGCCAAGCTGGAGAGTTGGATCAAAAGCCTCTGAAACAAGAGAGATGCCTATTGATAAATGGTTATCAATAGATAAGCTGAATCTTCAATTCCTTGCTCAATTAGCCATAGTCTACAAGTCAAAATAGGGTCTTTCAAGCCATATGCAACCTGGAAAGGTATTTAAAATATGTGGCAGCTTTTCAAAGTGATTATTACATCCCAGTGGAGGTTAAGATCCAACTTCTGAAAAGTCACAAACCTGGCAGCTCTAGGTTACCTTCTTACACTGCACCTGTTGGCTGACTCTCCTTAGCTGCCTTCCTCCAGAAGCATGGACTTTGCCTCCTGGTCTCCAGTGCTCACTCTTCCTACCACCTCTGGCCCACTTCCCTTGCTTGCAGAACTTGCTTGTCACACGAGATATTTGCATTAATCAACCTCTGTCTTCTGCATACAGTCTCTCTGCCTCTTCCACCCCTAATAAAGGGACCCTTAGTTCTTAAAGGCCTCCATCCCTGATGATGAGACTAGAAAACCCCTTAGACCAGAGATTTTCCATCCAGGTAGTAAACTCCTCACCCTGCACCCTTCCTCCCTGTCTGGCCAGGAAGAGAAGCCTTACTCCCAGGTTCAGAGTTAGACTAAGGATATGCAGAGTGAAAGAGGGACCAGAGGTGAAGCTAGCAAGCCAAAGTCACAGCTTCTCCAACTCTGACCAGTGTAGAAGTCTGATTTTTTTTTTTACCTTGAGAACCAACTCTAGAAACCAAGAGACAGTCCCAGAATAAAGAGTTAGGAGTCTCGGGGTGATTGCACTGAGGGTTCATGACTTAGATGCACTAGGAGGTATCCACAGTCTTCCATCCCACCCCACAGTGAGCGCTCACTGGAGTGGAAATAGGTTGTACAGCAAGGTAAAGAAGCCAGCTGGGAGGAAAAAAATTGCCAGACTGAAGTTTGACATTCGTCATTTGTGTTTTTATGTTCTACTCTGGATTCTAAGAAATAATTCGGAATGAGAGCAACAAATCAAGCCAACATCTGGTCGTTGAGTTGTCTATTGATGCTTTCATCCAGCCTCCAGGATATTAAGGTGCAAGATTCAGAAGTTTTGACATTAAGAAACCATTTTATTTCCCATGATCAAAACTGCTTCCCCAGAAAGACATCCAAGCCACAGGGCCTCCAGAAGAAGGGATAAATCTCTTAGCAGAATAGGCCAGCATTCTGCTGCCTGTCACCAGCAAAAGGCCACTAAGCAGAGACAGGAACTGAATGCATAGGCCACTTTTATTTTTCAGATCACTGACCGCTGATCCGAGGGAACGGCGGGCACAGCATCCTGAAGAGACCGGTCTGCCATCTCTTCTTGAGCTGGCCATTTTATAATGAGTTAAACAAAAACAGTCATAAGCAAACAGCCCATTAGAACAGCATGTCACGGTTGATGTTTCTGGTATTCATCACATTCAGCCTCCAGAACTTATTACAGGCTTCATGATTATCTTGACCTTGGTATAGCCTGGCCTATTTGGTTAATTTCTGATGGCATCAATGTCCAGCACTCAGTCGAGCATCGTCAGGGCAGGAGAGTTTTTAAAGAAAACACAGTCATCTACTGTGTACGTGCAGGTTCCTATAGCAGGCACGGTGCCCTTACCTCCCTCACTAGGCCCCTATCAAACCCACTCCAGGCTAAGAAGTGTCTCTCACTTCAGCTATACCTTTCCTTAGGAGGAAGACAGGTAAGGGAAAGGGAAGAGATCCAATTTTGACTGGGATTCCGAGGATGCCACTAAAAATAGGATGATCAGACTACTGGAAATGATGTATTGGAAGCAGCCTACCTCTCTGCTATGCAGAAACCACTGACCAGTATCACTTGAGAGCTTACCAGGAAAGTAAACTCTCAAACCCTCGTACAGAATCTGAGGCTGGGGCCTGGGAGTTAAGTTGAACAAGCCCCCCAGGTGGTTCTTATGTACAACCTCAAGACCAGAAGCATTTGCTGAACACTCCTCCAGAGTCTTCCCAGGGATACGCTGGACTCCAGGAGCCCGAAAGGCCATGACCTGGTCCTTGGGTGACATCTGCTCTCTTCCATTGGCACAAGTGTTCTGCAAGTCATATTGGCAAGTTCACTGGCAAAACAGATCCCATCCAGGAAGAGGCTGCTCATATAAAAGGATGTTACACCTCTAAGAGGTGATTATAAAAAAACGGAACACTTTGATCTGCGTTCAGACTTAAACCTTCAACTGTAGGATTTTTCTTCAAAAAGGGATGAACAGTCCCTTTCAGTCGGTGGCCACTGAAATCAGAGGAACCTGCTTCTGAATTTCAAGGGGTTTAAGAGCAGGAATGAGACTCAACTCTGACCTTCAGTCTTAGTCTAGTTCCCTCATCACCATGGTCCCATCTCCCTGATTGCCTCAAGACCTAAGGTGACAGCGAGGACTGAGCTGAATTTTGCTGTAAATCTATAAATAGCCACACTGACAAAGACTACATACCAGCCTGAAAATGATAATGACTGCTCTATTCTGGCATCACACAAAACTCCCACTCAATTCCCTGCCACAGCCATGCCTAGCTAGACGCACGGCTACATTGCGAGAGGAGCAAATGTCAGCGTGTGATCCCATAAATGGGGGGGGAGGGGAGGGTGTCCGCCTACTCCACAGCTAGGCTAGAGAATGCACCCTATTGGGACCACCCACCTAAACGCGATCTGTCAGCCCAAAACATTAAGTGAAGCATGAATGTGTAACAGGAAGAACACCTGGAAGAGTCAGAATTACCCATTAATGGCAGGAGCAGCTCATTTAATTCCCCTATTTACATATGAAGAGAGTGAGGCTCAGTAATAAGCATCTGGCCCCAAACCACAGACCTCCAAAGCAGCAGGCATGCGCAGCATCCAGCCTTCCCGAGCCCCACACTTCTGTGAAGTGTTTGGTGCTGCCCAGTTAATGCCAAGAACCATCTTGGCCTTCTCCAACATGCTGAACTCTAAGTGTGGGGGCAGAGAACACAGTACCGCCCCCTTTTACAGAAACACCGGTTCCAGCCAGCGCCTCTGTACTCTGAGCTCACGTGCTCAGTTCGGCCCAGACCCTGGCCAACAAGGAAGTGTACTAGCCACCCAAACCACCCAGCAAGTTGGCCAGATTTGCCTTTCCTGCCCTGACTTCATATTACCCCTTAAAGCCATAGGCTGACATAATGATTGCCTCTGTTCGAGAGCAAAAGGCACAACAGCAAATGCCATGTAAGCAACTGCAACTTGAGGCCCTCGATTGGACCCTTCACCAAGGCCCCACCACTCTGTGCGTCTTGTTAACTGCAGGTGAAAGAGCTACTCAGGTTTTCTTCTGCACCACGAGCCTCTGGCTACCACCTGCGGCCTTGACCCTGTTAATGCAGAAGGCGGCTGGGAGCGTGGACACCTGGGCCCACAGAGGGTAGGTGTGCACACGTGTAAGGGGGCGCACCAGAGATGCAGGCATGAAACTGGAGACAGAGGCTGGAGAAAGAGCAGAATCTAGGCGGGGCACGGTGGCTCGTGCCTGTAAGCTTCAGCCTATGAAGCGGCCGGGGCTAGGGATTGCGGTTCGAGTCCTGCCTGGGGCCCATAGCAAGACCTAGTTCCAAAAAAATAGCTGGGTGTGGTGGCACGTGCCTGTCATCCAAGCTACCTGGGAAGCTGAGGCTGGGGATTGCTTGAGTCTGTGGTACCCCAGGCAATGAGAGCCTGCAGTTCCACGGGCAAAAAAAAAAAAAAAAGAGCAGAGTCTGAGAGAGGCAGGGGAATGGAACTGGGATCCTAAGATACTGTGTTGCCTGCTTGCCTCACAGACCTTCCCATCCCCCTAGCCTACCTGCATACCTGGTTCCCTGACATAGCCTTCGAGTCTATAAAATCCACAAGGGCTCTGGGACTTTCATTGTCTGCCCAGATCGATAGTGTGCCTGGCCCTTGGCATGCGTGCCCTCCATAAGCCCTCTCCCGCCAATGGCTGGGCAGGACCTCAGGACCCTGAGGCACTAATCTGGAGGCCTGCTCCAGGAGGGGTGGGCACTGGGCACCAAGGTCAGTGCCCAGGCCACTCTGGGTGGCTCCACTTAACCACTCAAGTCCAGCCTGGTCCACTTTCAGCACTTTCCTGTGATAAGTGCTGGTGCGAGATGTCCGGATGGTGACCCGCTGCAGGAAGCATATTTTTAAGCATCTGAAATACTCTTCCCGGACGCACAGACCACCTGCTCACCAAGGCATGATCGTGGCAAAAAGCATGCTGAGGAAGTCTAGCTTTGGTAAGCTGACAGAATGGGAAAGGCCTTGCCTGAGAGAGAGCCCAAGAAACAAACCTCAGACACAGAGCGAGCTGTGGGTGTCTGCAGAACCTGGATTGTCTGTCCAAATTCATACTACCAGAGGGAAAGTCGTACAACACAGGTGTGTAGCAATGACATCGGTGGTGAGAAGCGACAGAAGCGGTGACATGCTAGATACGTAAGTCACATCCAGCCTGAGGCGGCAGGAGTTCGTTCTACAGCAGTTAGACCACAGGTCAGTTTTCCACACAATCACCTGGGAGGCTCTTATTAAAATGTACATTCTAATCCAGGTCTGAGGTGGGGCCAGAGGTTGGGTAATTCTAACAGTCCCCCTAAAACGCTGAGGCTGCGGACCCCCCAAGCTGCACTCAAGTGGCAAGCTCACAGACCTCACTGACACGGGCTGGAAAGGCAGAGAATGTACTTCGTTTACTTTGTGCTGAGTGACATAGGCAGACAGGGCCCAAAGGTCGTGACCCTTTGCACGACCTTATGAGGAGAGTAATCTAGTCAGACTGAGTCTGAGAGCGTGGGGGATGGAGGCTAGGAGGGAGGGGTCTGGAAACACCGGCTAATCAAGAGGGGGAAAGAATAAGCAACAGTCAGAAATAGTAACAAAGCTGTGCGATCAAGTTCCAATTTTTGGAAAGCAACCTGGGCGATGGGAAATGAGTTGGTCAGCCTTTTCCCGCCATTAGCCTCTATGACCAGAATAGAGGCGCTGCACCCTGTCCAAGATTGTCCACACCTGGTCCAATAGGTGTGTGCATGTGTAAATGGACACACCTGGGCCTAGGAGGGAGGTGGCATGGGGGGGAGGGGGGCACAGGGAGAACACAAAGGGAACACAAGAGCCCAGAGAAAAAGCATGAAGATTCCTGGGGGCTCACCTGCACGCCAGCCCCCATGGCCCTGCTGTCTGCTAGCCTGGTGGGCCTGAGTGCCTGGTTCCCTGACAGCACTGAAGCCCACAACACCACCGAGAGCACCGACATTCTTTAACTGCTGGAACCAATGAAGAACCTACACGGACTGGGATGCTTGCACTACACTGGGGCACTACACTGGGGTACCCACTGAAGTCCACTAACAACTAGGCCTGGGACCCCAGGCTCAGATACAGAGCAGGCAAACCCCAAAGTCAAAACAAGCAGTAGGAAGAAAGGGGTACCACTGGCCACACAGAGCTAACGAAGCATGTAGAGGCCCAGACACCCGGAGTAACTTACCTGCTGGTCTTCAGCTTCCAGAAGGAGCAGAGCAAAGGGTTTCAAAATAATTTTAGTTCCAGAGGAAACGTGCCAGTGGGGCATCCACGCTGCAACGTGGAGCACAAGCCCCGGCCTGCAACCCGTGTTAGATAAGTGGTAAAGGGATGGGAGTCTCAAGGCAACTTCGGAGGCCTTACGTTCCTTCCTAGCAGGCCCAAGAGCCTGTGCAGGATCAGCAAGTGTGAGTCCAGTGGCTAAAGTGGGGGAAACTGGGCAGCAGCGCTGGACACATTAGCAGCACTGAGCCTCAAACTCCCCGCCCAAAACACCAGTCCCAGCATCACCTGCGACCTGTTAAAAACGCAAATGCTCAGTCCCACTCCAAACCCACCCGGTGAGAAGGGCTGCACGTGAAGCCCAGCAGATGGGTTAACAAGCCCTCCTGGCGATTCTGAGGTGGGCTAAAGTCTGAGTGTTGCCTTCGATTCTCTTGAAAGCTTTAAGTAGAGAGAGGAGGCCAGTGTGGCAAAGGAAAGTCATGATAAGTAGCCTTAACAGCAGTGCTTTTAAAGCGCTGGTGAAGATCAAAGTCAGCTCACAGCAGGAGGAAACCCCAGTAAAGAGAATATGGAAGAATAATTAATAAAAATGCTCAGAGACCAGCCTGCTAGTCAATGCAGGGTTTTGCCAACATTAAAGAATCAGCCACCCACGTGCATGATCCGCCTATCTTGATTCTGCTGAGAGCAATCAGGAGCATCCAGGGGTCAACTCGTAATGGGCTCCAAAATGGCCTTGCGCCGTGTTGTCAAGAGACTCACCTGAAGGGCGTGCTAGTTTGGGGTCAAAGCTGGTTAAGTTGGCGGGGGGTGGGGGTGGGTGGGGAGGGGTGGTTTCGCAACCATGGCACGAGGCAATATCGTTTGACAAAACATGGAAAAGTGTTTTGTTTTTAAATACAAATACAGGCGGAGAACAACAAGGAGCCTATGCATGTTTAAATATACTGATGGATTCAGCAAATAGATGTTGAACACGTCACCTATTGAGACACAAAGCTGCATAAAACAATCCCGTTCACAATCTTTACAGGCTAGTGATAAGGGTGGAGTGGAGAAGATGGTAATAACAGCTGACATGGGCTCTTCTGGAAGCTCACAAGGAGCTATGTGAGCACAGGGTTTCTCCACAAAGCATCAAAGGACTCCTTCCAAAGGGTGGAATGCTGAGTTCGGCTCTGAAGAGCAACGGACAAAGAAGACTAGCAGAGGGAGTGAAGGATGGGGAGATGTGGAGGCAGGAAGAGCCTTGAGGGAAATGCTGGCGGCTGGGAAGGGCAAGGAGCTGTGTGAGGCTAGAGAACCAGGAGGCTGATGCCATGGGGGTCCTGGGAGCCAGGGAGGGCCAGAACAAGGCTCCCCCGGGGACCCTGCTCTATCTCAGTGCCATGGGAAGCGGAGGAGAAGGCCAGAAAACAGGGCCAGATCAGTCAGGGAAAGATGGCAGCAATTCACGTGACAGACTAGGACACTCGAGCCCAGGAATGCAGGCATGACCTGTTCTCAGGGGCGGCAGGGCCATCCTGTGAGCCACTGATAAGCTGGGGTCAACTGGGGCTGCGCCTTCACCCTTTGGAACCCAGTGAGCCATCATTTTCATTCTGTTTTACAAAGTCGAGCTGATTCACAGCTAACCCTGTAATGTCGGCTTTCCCTGCCAATCTGCTTCCTGGCAGAGAGGACGACTCAAGGAGCCCACGGTGTCAGCTGAGCATCTCCGAGCAAGCTCACCCGATGCCGGGGCGGGGGACTGTCTGGCTCGCAGACCAGGTGCCAGGCCTCACCACCGGCCATCTTACCTGGGTATCAGCACATCCCAAGGGCACAAAAGGCAATGGGTCACAGCCCTTTTCTTCTCTCTCCACCCTCATGGGGGAGACTGGGAAGCACGGAGGGAGTCATCAGGAGGATGCAACAGGCCTCAAGAGAAAGACATGGGTAACCGTTTTTCTTTTGCCTGCTGCTGGGGGGCGGCCCTGGGGGGAATTTGGATGGAGAGCCGGAAACTGCAGGCAGCTTCTGCTTGGGATGGGGTGCCCTTTCCTGAGAAAACTAAGCAGGACCAGGGAGGAGTTTTCAGGAAAGGATGTCATCTTGGGAGGGGCCCTGCCCCGAGTGTCAGGGAAGAGTAGAGGTGAGGAGGAAGTAAACGAATCACTGGCGTTTCTGCAAGGTCGGCATCAGATCACCATTTAGGAAAGAAGACAGACGTTCACTCAACACAGGCCTGGACCTAAACATGAAGTGAGCCTGGGCTTTGGGCTTCTCTCAGTCCCTCAAGAACACAGCACAGGCCCTCAGACTCCCCGCCCAGAGGTGTGACTAACTCCAAGTAGCAGCCAGAGGACAGTTTAATTCCGAGGGATAGAATGTTTAAATATTGGGAAAAGTTCTGAGGGATTAACAATATGTATTAAATAGCATTTTCCTACCTGGTAGAACTTCAGGTGATTTTTAAATTTTCTTCTTTGATAATTAAAAACTTCTATAATAAATATAATTTCCACAGGTAATAACAGTAAAGAAAATTATTTAAAATAGTATGTTTTAATACTATTTTTTAAAGTACAAAAAAAAAAACAGATATAAAGTGACAAACCTATGACAGGAAGAAAAGATTTTAGAATAACTGGTCATAATTGAAAAGACTTTCTATGCTAATATGATTCCCTCTAGGTCTATCCATGTCATCACAAATGCTTCATATTTGTCGGTTTTGATTGCAGAATAATATTCCATTGTGTAAATATACCACTTTTTTTTCAACCATTCGTCAATTTGGGGGCATTTGGGTTGTTTACATATCCTGGCTATTGTAAATGGTGCTGTGATAAACATTTGAGTACATATTAGCAGAATTAAGTCAGAAAGAAAAAGATAGAAATCACCTATAGAGAGAAAAAGACATAAATCAGATGGTCTCACAAACACAAGACCAAGAAAAAGTTAAAATAATTTAACAACAGAACCAGGGCAAGCAGATAGGGAGGGGGAGGGGGAGGGGAGGGAGAAATCAGGGAAGGGAGGAGCACAAAATCAAGAGGAAGATTCACAGGTGATAAGGTGGAGGAAGTACCCCAGGGAATGCATTGATGTAATATATATGTGAATATGTGTAATATATATGTAATTATACGTATATGTGGAATATGTGTGGTATATATGAAATATATATATGTAATACCTATGTATATATTATACATGTAGGTATACATTACATAATATATGTAATATATACATGTAGGTATATATACACACATGGATACATAAATATGTAAACAACAAAATGATTAATAAAAAAAGAAAATACCTTCTATGATCCAAAGATATGCTAAACTGACTCAAATGCTACTAAAGAGACTACAAGATTACATATGGAAAGTAAATTCTCATATATAATCTCTTATATGCTAGAATCCAGTTCCAGTGCAATGGATTATTGGGTGTAAGAGCTAAGTAGAATCCTCTACCTCAAAGATTAAAAAAAAGTGTGTTCAAAAGTGAGAGAGAATGAAATCAAGGATGGTTAATTAAACTCCAGCCAATCATAAAATGGAATATTATTCAGCAACTGAAAGGTACAAATGATGAACACATGCAGTATCATAGGTGGATCTAAAAGGCATTGTGCCAAATGATAAAAAAATCACTCTCAAAAGGTTACACGTTGTATGTTTTCCTTAATACTTTCGACATGATCAAGCTGTTGAGATGGAAAACAGATTTGAGGTTGCCACGACATGTGAATATAGGCAAAGCAAGATGAAGTTACATCGTGGTGAGGAAGTAAATCAGTATCTTGATTGTGATGGTGGTTACATGAATCTACACATAGAATAAAATTGCACACACACATATACAGCATACATGCACAAACAAGGATACAGCATGCACAAACAAGGAAGAACTGAGAAGAGTTATAGTCTGAGTAAGAGTGGTGTGCCAGTGTCAGCTTCCTGGTCAGATATTACACTACAGCTGCAATAATATGTCACCATTGGGAGATGCTGGAGGGAAAATACAAAAGAGTCTATGCACTACTTTTGCAACTTCCTGTAAGTCTAAGACTATTTCAAGATTTTTTTTAAAAAGGTTCAAAACATATCTATGATGGTACATAAATACCATGGACACATTTTATCTTCTTTCATAAATGAAAAATTTCTCACAAAATATTTGATATTAAATAAACAGAGGAGAAGGGTGACCACCATCCTAAGTAAATAGCATAAGAAGTGCTCCTAGAAGAACAGCTATGTGAGAGCAAAGATGGAGTTGTAGGAACCCAATGCAAAATGCACCCACATTAGAAATGGCTGAACACAAATAAAACTAAGTTAACCATATATTTTTTAAATTACATGATGTGCCAAGCCTGCCTATTTCCCATGCATATAAAATCCTTCCAGTTGTGGTCTTATTTCTGTGTGTGGAAACTAACTATACATGGCATGCTTCATCAAAGAGGGTACATCTTAAAAGATATACTTTAAAAGAGAAAATGTGTTTGTGAAGAGAACAAAGAATCTAAGTAGACGCAAAGCAACAGTGAGGCAAGAAGGGATAGCCAGGGGAGAGACACCTGGCCTGCTGGAAGAATCTAGAAGGAGGGTGCCCAGGTGCTTAGAGGCTTGCCCGCAAGCACTCATTCAGGGGCTGTATCTGAGGGACCATGATAGGACCCTGGAGATGTCACACAGCAAAGCATCTGTGTGGAGAATTTCCATACTGGCCTGTTATACAGCAAAATGAAAATACCGCCAACTTATTGAAGTTCAGTTTCACCTGGGAAATGACTCCCACCTCAACTCCACACACAGTCTACACATGGATCTCTCCTCAGCCCTACCACCACTTTCGGACAAGGGGGAGAGTGGTGGGGAAGGCCATGGCAGAAAGGACCATCTTATGCAGATGGCAGGGCTCTGCTAGGGGAGCTCTGAGGAACCCCCACAGGGGTGTTTGGCCCACCATTCAGAAGCACAGCTTGATGTTGTCCTTGGCTGACAACAGATCCTGCTCCACAATTCCCAATGTCTAAACATTGCATGTTTATAAGAAGTATTGCCAAGGACCAGGAGGCTACTCTAATTTGATTTGAGCCCTTTATGAGGCCCTGATTCTTTTTAAATTAGCTATGACAGAACCCATCCATCTTTAGACTTGAAATAATCCAGAAACAACAGAAGCACAAGGAAAAACAAGATATTCAAGAATACAATGGGAACCCACAGGAGCTTGTAGACGGCATTTAAGTGGAGTTGGGTTCTAAGTGCTTTCATGTGTTAACTTAATCATCATAACAACCCCTCTAGGTAGATACTATTATGATCACCACCCCCATTTTATACACAAGGAAACTGAAGCACAAAAAGGTCCAGTCACACCTTTGTGTGACTTCCTAAGTCACACAAATGTGTGACTAGACAGTTGGGATTTGAACCCTACCTCAAAGCAATGGAGACAGAAAAGCATCAAAGAAATGTGAAATGAGGACTATCTCCCAGAGGAAATTCACCTTCAATCAATTTTTTTCTCTGTTCTCCTGCTCCTATTTCCTATTTCCTTGCACACCTTGAATCTATTAGATCACTTTTTAATAAAATATTTTCTGCTAGGAAAACAAGTACAAAGTAAATGAGCACAATAAACCAAAGATATAGGTCAGGGACAAGATAACCAACGAGAAACGAGATAGAACATTGCATCTTCCCACTTGAGTAGCTCAGCATTAAACAATCCAAAGTCTTTGAAATGATATCTTACAGCAGATCTTATTCCACATTCCAGAAAGAAAACATAGGCCCTACCTATGTAATCGCTGCACGTGTCAACTGCATGAGTAAGGCAGTGAGGTGTGGTCCACCACAGTGCTTCTCAAACTCAGCCTTGTATCAGAATTGTCTGGAGAACTGATGAAGAACACAGAGTCACAGTTTCCCTCAAGGAGGCAGGGCCTGGACGTTGGTGCTGGACCCAGTTCCTACATGATTCTATTTGCCAAAGCTTGAGACGCACTGGTGTAGAGGGTTCTGGGTTCTGGTCAGTGGAAGAAGAGTCTGGGAGAGCAAAACTACTCTCTCAGTTGCCATCAGCCTCATGCACCACAACCTTATCTGACCTTGGTGTGAGTTCCTCACCACGCCCATCAGTCCCACCTAAATGGAGGTCACCTGTCTCACCTCCCAGGGTAAGCTCTGTCAAGCTCAGGTTGTGTGTCCAGAATGGAACCCAATGTCTACACATGATAGTTACAAAATAAATATCTGTTGAATGAATGGATGGATGGAGATCTACCAGCATGAAAATTGCAGGATAGAAGTAGTGGGGATAGTATTAAACTGTCTATACATCAAACACTAAGCTTTGATTTATAGTTCAAGGATTAAAACATGTTTGTAATGTAGGCAGTCACTCCAGGAATTAAGTTCTTTCCCAAAAACTGGTTGGAGGACTAGACTACTGAATTCTGAGCCTGCCGTCTCTTTCAGCAGGGTCCATGTGCGCTTCCTAAGTTCTCCTTAGCTTCTCTCTAAAACAAAATAAAATAAAACAAAATAATTATTCTTTTACTCCCCCAGCACATATGGGTATTCACACTAATCAATGACGACCTAGTCACCTGCAAAAATACCAAATATTTTTCAAATGTTTATTGCATGGTCCTAGGCCTAATCATGTTGCTATAGGAATTCCTTTCATTGAAGTATATGCTGTTTAAATGGGAAAGGATGGTCTTTTCCTCGTGAAACGATGCTATCCATGGAATGAAAGTGATTTTTTTCACAAGTTGAAATAATCCAGTCGACGTCACCAAAATACGAAAGCTGTACCACACTCTAGTCATGATCACTGCTGAACAGTGGCCCCTCCTCTTGGGCCACACTGGTCCTGATGTCCCCCAATGGTGAGGCTGTAGAGGGAGGAGTCTAAGTGCTGAGGATGATAAACAGCAAGATCGGAGCTTGCTTTCAGCTTGTCAAGTCACTAAACTAAATGAAGCTTCAGTTTTTTCATCTCTAAAATGGAGGAAACAAGTGTATCTTCTTTGATGGGTTATCAGAAGAGACCACACATGAGAAGTGTTTGTCTTAATGCCCTGCACAAAATAAGTGTTCAGTAAATGTTGCACTGCTGCTACCATCATTTTTCCATGTCAACTGATATCTAGGGCTTTGGCAGAATAACTAGTTTATCCCTCTTCCTGTTATCCTTCCCATTACATCATAACTCCATCTAAATCAGCACTAACTTTATGGCCTACACCATTAGACAAGGCTTTTTAAAAAATACAAAAAGTGATCATATATGACTAGACCTGAAAAGATGAGCAAGACAGACTCAGGGCTTCCATGTTCATCCATGGAGTCAGCTGTGGCTGAGGGATATGAAGGTCTAGTGGAGCTAAACATGGCCTCCTAGCTGAGTTTTCTTTCAGGGGGGAGTTTTCTTTCAAGAAATAGCCTTATTTACAATACTGGCTTGTTTCTAATGCCCCACTGAACCACCTTGACATTCTCACCTGTCTTCAAACTTAGTAAGTTCTCCGTACTTCCTTGGCACATTTGTGTGCCGGTGTATGTAATGAACTAATAGAAAATTCTGGTAGCCAATTCCTTTCTGTTTTCTGCAGACTTGAAGCTGCAGGAAACATTTCCATTTTCATTGCGGGCCGACCATCTGTCCAAAAGCTAGCTTCAAGATCACCACCTTTTCTCCATTGCTATTTCCTACCACATGGGTGTATACGCCCAACAGGGCCTCTCCCAGTGCCATATGCAATAATTGCTATTTACTGAGTGCCCATGGTGAGCCAGGCACCTCACAAATGATCCCCGAGTTAGTATAATTATCCCATTTCACAGATGATGAAATCAAAGGGTCTGAGATGTTAGGTAACTTGCCCAAGGTCAAATAGCTGGAGAGCTGAGCTGGGGGTTGAATGGAGATATGTTGGACACCATAGCAAGATGCCTTTGTCTCCCCAGTTCTCATGGTGGTGGAAGGAAAGGACATTTTACTGGGAGGTATGTTTACAGCATTTTTCAGCTCCTGTCACTTCATTTCACCGTAGTCACATAAGCAGAAATTTGCTTTGGAGCCCGCCATCCCAGGCTGGGCTGACGTCCAGAGATGAGCCGCACTGGGGGAGCAGTGCTTCTATTAAATTAACATGCTCCAGCCCAAGTGCATGCCTCCAGACACCTGAGAATAGGAAAAGCCTTATCTAGAACTTGCTATTCATTTTAAGCCACTTTAATCCCCTCTGGTTTGATGCAAATTCATTTCATTAATAATTAACCGTACTTGGCAGTGCTTTCCCTCAGTCTCAGTTCTCAGTCGGCATCCAACATTGCTGAACCTGAGAGAAATCAGGGTCAAATGCAGGGAGAAAATCAAATGAGAGTCAGGCTATAGCTCTGGCTACAGACCCCTTACCCACCCAGACCCCCTATGGAAAAAACAAGCTAATTATTGAAGCAACAGATATTGGCATTATCTGCGAGGCAGTTTGGATGATCCTTGTAGTTCACCTTCTTAATATTACATCTTTAATGAGCTCATCCAAGCTTTGATAGTGTGGTCTTAAACCTTCCTTTTGGGTAGATATTATAGATCAGTGGTTCTCACATTGGCCAGGAATCAGAACCACTGCTGGAGCTTAAAAACTGCACATAAAATCCACCGAAGCTGAATATTCATATACCTTCTGACCCAGCAATTCCACTCTCAGGCATCTCCCCAACAGAAATACGCACATAATGTGCACTGAAAATGTGTTACGATGCTCCTAAGTAGCACATCGTAGCACCAAACTGGAAGGCACCTGAAGTTCCAGCAACAAAGGAATGGAAAATACGTTTTCACACAATGCAATACACAGCATGTGAATAAATGATATACAACTACACACAACAATGTGGAGGAATCTCTGACTAAGGATAGAAATCAGACATAAAGAATTCTACACTGTATGAATTTTTTATCTGAGTAAATGACAAAAAACAGCAAAAGTAACGTATGGTGTTAGAAGTCACGACAGTGATACATGCTGGGGGTTTCTGTGACTAGGGAGGGTTTCTGGGCTGCTGGTTGCTTTGTGTTTCTTGACCGAGGTGTTTATTGCATGGGTGCATTCACTCGTGAAAATTCAATTTGTAAAAAAAATAAAAAGAAAGAAAGAAAAGAAAAAAAAAGAAAATTCAATTTGTAAACCTACAATATATGTGTGCGTTTTTGTGTATATATAATCCTCCAGTCAAAGTTCAAAATACAGACACAAATCCTGGGACCCCAGCCCGATAGCATCCTCTCCCCTCCACCCCCCCCCCCACCGCCATACACACCCATTCAATTCCATTGGGTCGAAATCTCTCATAGTCCATAGCCAGCCAGCATTTGCAGTGAACTTCGGATGGAAAACAATCCTATTGCACTACCATCTGCATGATATTAAAATGTGGAAGCTGAAAAAAATAATCAACTCAATTTATTAAGCAAAAGCATACACTGAAAATATTGTAGAATTCCTTATTTTCAACTTACCAAAAAAAAAGGAGCAACAGAGAAAAAGGGGAATTTTGCTACATGAACCTAATGAACATAACCTAGCCAGTCATTTTCCCTTACAGCAGTCACAAAATAATAAGAGTTAACAAGTATGCAAGGCAATTTTGGACTTCATTTGTATAAATTTACCTACTAACTCCTGGCAATATTATTTGAGGTAGGAATCAGCTCTACTTCACAGATGGGGAAATTGAGGCACAGAGGTTAAGTAACTTGCACAAAGGCTTCATTGCACAAAGTAAGCCCCAGAGCTGATTTGAATCCTAATACTTTGGCTTCAAAGTCTATGTTATTAATCACTTCACTATATTCCTGTGTGTTTTATGATACTCCGTATTCTGTTGCCATTTTAATTGGACCATGTTTAATACAGAGTAAGGGATAAACTATTTCTACTTGAATATTGTCACCTATGATGAAAATTACATGCGAGATGATTAAAATCAATGATAAAGATAATGCCTTTAAGGGGGACCACATGATGATTAATATGTATATGCATTTCAAAATGTTTACCACAATAAAGTTAGTTAGCACCTATATCCCCTGACATAATTACCATCTTTTGTGGTGATAACATCTGACATCCACTCTCTTAAATTTCAGGTATATAGATAATTCAGTACTGTTTGCTATACTCACCACCTACTATATATTAGATGCCTGAAATTTATTCTATTACAGCTGGACATTGAAAGCTTTGACCATATCTTCCCACTTACCAAGGCCATAATTTCCTGGTGATTGAAAATAAAGAACTTTACAATATTTTCAGTGTATGCTTCTGCTTAATAAGTTGATTTGATTTTTTTTCCACCTTCCGCATTTTAAGATCCTGGTGATTGCCAGCAACTTAAGGGCTCGAGGAATCTATTCTCTGTTTCTATGAATTCAGCACTTTTAGATTCCACATATAAATAAGAACATATAGTATTTATCTTTTTCTTTCCAGCTCATCTCACTTAGCAAAATTTCCTCAAAGTCCATCCATGATGGACTTCCTCTGTTTTATGGCTGAATAATATTCCACTGTAAATATATACACATTTTCTTTGTCATTAATTGATAGTGGAATTTGGGGGCATTCCACAAACCCAGGGAAAAAACCCACCAAATTATACCAAATAGGAACATTCTACTTTCAAACCGTGGTGGGGGAACTGTAGCTGCCAGGGGCCAGTGGAGCCACCATACGCTATGGGAATGTGGGGTCTGGCTTCCTGGGAGCCTGCAGGAAGCCTACATCAATTCCTCAAGTGTTGGAGAAACAGGCAGCCCAACCGTGAGTAAAAACTACCTGACCTCAAAAGCATGCATGTAAGTACAGTTATTCATTCATTCACAAACACTGAGTAAATGTCTTCTCTGTGGTAGGTATTGTGCTGGTGCAGTGTAGCCAACAGTGAGGAAAGTCAAGGCCAAGGTCCAAGCCTCCAATGGCCTCCCCACACAGCAGGCAGACACTAGGTGGACAGCAGAGAAGTTTAGTAGAAGTGATCACAGCATCCTGATGGGGGGTACGCTGCGGGGGGGGGGTCAGGGAAGTCTTCTGTGAAGAAGTGATGAGGATATAAAATGGGATGTATGCACCAGAGGGGAAAAGGAAGACAGGGCTGCAGAAAGAGCTGTGTGTGTATGTGTGTGTGTGTGTGTGTAAATAACTGTGATACAAGTCAGAATGAATAAGTACATAATAGAAATACAAAGAGCATAATAGACTGTCAGGAGCTTCTTCATTATATAAATCACCTGAAATGATCATATTCCCAACATGAACCCAGAAACCCTCACATTAGACTTGCAGTTGGTCTCAAAACACTAGGAGACAATAAGACAAACACACTTCAGGATTGAAATTTGAAGTAATACTTTCAAGTCAGCATATGTTAAAGGATTCAAGACATCAAAGTGAAAAAGAAAATAACGGTGTTAACCTTTTCAGGAGAAAACCCACAACGACGAAGAAAAACAGGTAAAAGTTATTCCAGCGACACTGTAAGCCAGAATCTTCCCTCCCCGCACCCATGGATGTGGTCAGCTCTAGAAGAAAAGTAAGGGCATCCCATACCAAAAGATTTCATGCAATATATGAAGAATATGGTTAAGGGTAAGTTCTGAGACTGTCCAATAGCTTCAGAATAAATTCAGACAATGAAGCAAAGAACCAATGTCTTTGTAAATCTAAACCAATTCCATGCCACCTCCTCACATGACAACCTCCTAAATAGTTCTCTGCTTGTCGTGATCAACAAATGCAATGTTTCAAAAACGTGATTGTGTCTTGGGCTGTATACTCACGCATGTGTGTACACACACACACACACACACACACAAACACCCCCTTCGATGGTACCCATTGCTCATAAGATGAAAATACAGTTCCTTAAAGTAGCCTACAGGTGTTGCCTGGTCTAGCTTCCGCCAGTCTCTCCGACCTTTTCTTGTGCACCAAATAAATCATTTCTCTTGTCTTCCAAACAACAGCATTGTTCAGTTCTTCATACACGCCATGCTCAGTGCTATCTCAGGGCCTTTGCACATGCTGCTCCTTCTAGCTATAATGCTCTCTTCATCCTGTCTTTCAACCTAGATAATTTCTATTCAGCCTCTGGCTCTTTAGCCTCTATTCAAGGTAAACAATGCCTGGTTTTCCTGACAGCAGCAACTCTCCCTATTACAAGCCCAGACACTCTTCATCTATGGCACTTGCTATAGTTATAATTGCAGATCTGTTGCCTTGATTATTTGATTAATGTCTGTCATTTCCTTAAACACAAGGGCTGGAATTCTGTCTGGTTTTGCCAGTGTTGTAGACACAGTCACAAACACACTTGTTGATTCAGAGTAGGACTTCACAAATATCCATGGTATGAATAAAGGGTTTTAATGGAACTGCTCAATTTTTATAAATCTTTGGTTAGCATGTTGCTTTGCTTCTAGGTCACTCTCATAAGAAATCATATATGCAGAAATATATTCTTTAAAAAACATTATATTCTATCCCTCAAGGAGGCATGAAGGAAAGCAAAAAAAATTTGGGAATGGCTTGCTACTCTAGTCATACAGCATATTCTAATCATCTTGGTTTCCCAGAAGGACCATCTAAAGTCTTACAGGAAATGAGAAGGAAGTATTTAGTTGCTTTGCCCTAATGTTAATCAAACAATATTCTAGCTATAACTGGATGTAGTGGTTCTTTCATTTAACCCTGTTTGAGAAATGTTTTTCACTGACATGAGACAAGACCACTTTCCCATTCCAAGCGACCGGAAAAGTCAAAGAAGACAACAGTGGGATTCCAGAAGGCACTTTGCTAATTTACATTTTAAACTAGTGTTTGTTTTTGTATTTTGTAAAATTAAAGGCAATTATCAGTACTCCCTACCTGTCCCATTGGGAGTTTGAAAGAATTAATGAGATGATGTTTGCAGAGCACTCAGGGTCCGTTGGATACACTATTATTAGAACTGTTAAGTAAACCATTGCTTCTGATAACCCGTGGGGTGATTTGCAGACAAGCAAGATGACACCAGAAAAAAAAAAGTAAAGTGAAACATCAAGGAAAAAAACAGTGATTTGGCGATTGTTCAATAAAGAACAATCATCCTTTCTTTCTAAACTCCCAGCACCACTCTGTGATTCACTAATGACTACCCACATTGACGAATTTCAACTGAGAGACTGAGGTTTAAATCAAACTTTAAGTTATAAAAATTTAACTAAACTTGTATCCAGTAGATTCTTCACTGGAGGACACACAGATGAAACACTTCAATCATCAAATAAAATACATCTGGACCGTACCATGCACCTACAAGAACCACTTCTGTTCCAAGCTTAGCACGAAAATCCTGGTTACTTGACACTTTGAAACCCTCACCCAGAGTAGAGATTTGGAACTTTATCAGGTAGAACATAGAGTTGAAGGGGAATTGTTTTTAAAATACAAATGATTATTTTTCAAACTCATTTGTTTGGCCTTTTAGGTATTCACCTGCTGAGCGCTAAGGATATACATGGTATGAAATGTCTTAACAGTCCCTTATTTTTGCTGGTCTCATATTTCTCTGTGTCCCATCTACAGACCATTAATATGTTCTCCTAAGGAACAAATCCCCTCTTGGATGAAATGCTGCTGCAGCTCATTTTTCTCTTTCTACTATTTTAATCCTGCCGAATTGAGGGGGGACAGAAATGAGCCCAACGCGTTCTAACTTTGTGTGGGTGTCTCCCTGGCTTGGTTACCAGAGAAACCATTATGTTCCATACTATCCAAATAATGGCTCTACTAGTGCTCGAAATACTTTCTTCTCATCCAACCTGACTGCACCGCAGAGTTCAAGGCACCATCCGTTGGCCAGCAAAAGAGAGGGCTGTCTGGAAACGCCGAGACCTCTCCCACACTGCTCCCCACCTCTGTCCCGAGAGCCCAATCTAAGAGGGCTGCTCCCGAGGCCCGTATTTCCCAAACACATCCAGGATTCTGTTTCCCCACTCCCACTGCACTTGTGAACTGCAAGAGCAGAAGGGATTTGCAGGCAGGCATTCCACAGGGCTGCCAAGCCTCCCCTTCCCTTCCCCCTCCCCTGCCCTCCCAACCCCCAGCACTGTGAGACTGTGAGGCTCCCCCACTGTTTCAAATGTTGCAAATGGGCAGTATGTTCTAGGCCCAATGCAGGGAGGAACAGATCTAGCTGGGATGGTGCCATCCTGGGTGCTGGGGTCAGTCATGACCCTCACGTGGGTGCCATCGTTAGCCTGTAGGACACTGACACAGCAACCGGGACCCCTTCTTCCAAGCTGCCGGGGGATCTGCTCCTCCAGAACCTCTTTCTCCAAAGAAGAACCCAAGAGTCCAGGAGGCTAGCACCCTGCAAGACCCCTTTCAGAGAAGGACTTGGTTCTAACTCCCATGGGCGGCTCACCTATTTCCCCTGGCTCCGTGGAGATATAATTACTATAGAACATTACACACATTCAAGGCATGCGACGTGGTGGTTTGTTCAGTTACCACAGGAAGGTTTGTTCATACCTCCATCACCTCGTGTACTTTTTGGGGATGGTGAGAACATTGAAGATATACTCTCTTAGCAACTTTCAAGTCTACAACGCTGTCTTGGTAACCAAAAGCACCAAGCTGGACATTAGATTTCTAGAACATATCCATCTTCTAACTGGAGGTTTGTACCCCTTGGCACAAAGTACAACTTCTGTACAAATCCCATGCAGCTGGGAACTAAGGAATAAGGTCTTCTTGGAAGCTCCCAGTCTCGGCCACGAAGAGGTCTGACCTCTCCCAGGCCAGGGAGCCATGCTTTCAGAGGTCTACACGCCCCCTACCCCATACCCCCACTTTCAGCGGTTTTACGGCTGGGAAAGGGCTTCCAAATTCCTCTCCTTGGGACATCTATGTAAAATGTCAGTGGAATGCTGCAATCTATTCAATCCCATGAGTGTCACTGACTACAACCTAAGAGAATGCAATTATTCCTAGGGCCAGTAGTTGTTCCACTAAGGCAAACCCACATACACCCCGTTTCTAAAACAATATGTGAAGCCAGAGTCTCCAAAGTATTGAGCTGATGTAGCCTATCCACATAAAAAGCTTCGCACACCCCCAAAAGATGTACCTTTATCTATAAAGTACATGATGTTCTACTAAATTGATCTATAAAGACATTATGAAACATGGCTTTCAAAATTGGAATTCTAAATAGCATTAACAATGAAAATGCAATAATTTTTAAATTACATTTAATTTTTTTCATTTATTAAATATATGTCACTCTTCTCATTAGAAAAATAGGAAATGTAATATAATCAGTGTTGTAAAACATGCTCTTTTAATTCTTTTCACTTAGTTCAGTTCAAAAGGCTTGTGGTAAGTTCAGCTTATGTTGATATCTGGGTTTTCAAATCTATGAGAGCAAAAGTCTGTGTGTGTGTCTGTGTGTGTGTGAGAGAGAGAGAGAATATGAGAGGGCTCCCCAAATAAAACACAGATCCAAATGGAACTAAGGGTAATTTTAAAACTTGGTAACACCTGCTGTTAAGAAATCTAGTATCTTTATGACTAAATAGCTGTAATAATTTGTTCTAAAAAAGATATCACTAAGTGGCAACCCCCAGAAAAACCCCTGCGTCACGGGACCCTGCCAATTGTCAGAACTGCGTAAGCGACAGAGCAACAGAAGAAGCTGAGTGTGGGCCTCTGTGTCCATCTGGATATTAATTACTAGGAGAGTTGCCACATTTGGAAAACAGTATTATTAGATGCCTTGTTAAATCTGAATTTCAGATCAACAACAAATACTATTTTGGCACATCCTATACTGTGGAATATTTATATTGCAGAATTGTTTATCTGCAATTTAAATTTAACTGGGCATCCTGTATTTTATCTGGCAATCCTAAATGCTGGGAAAACTTTATTTGTTCTTTGTGTACCTTTTACGTAAAACCAAATTTAATATAAATAGGCATGCTAACATTTTTCCTGCGATCACATTCTAGGAACGCAGTGAACATGACCTAGAGATTTTGGATTTTGATGTTATACGTTTCAATGAATCACTTACATAGAGGACTCCCAGAAAACATTTGTCAGGGTCCCCAACACTTTAGTGGTGGCCCTAGTGCCTAGCAGGCCTAGAGTTCTCCTGGCTGCTCCAATTCGCAATTGCTAAATGGTGCTTAGCTCAAGCCATCCCCCAAGCAAAGGCACCCCCCCCCGCCCCCCGCCAGATGATGAGGACTAGGACTTCCTGAGTGCAAACTCTGTGCCTGACACTGTGTTCGTGGCCACACACCTATGATCTCATTTGACTGATATTAAGCCACAAGAAATAATAAATTACTTGGTGTTGAGCCACCACCCCAGAGAATAGTATTTTGTGCAACAAGCTGTCATTGAAAGAGGTTAATTTGAGGTTTTTGGTTACATTCATTTCTCCCGGAACTGCCACAGAGCAGAGACCTTTTAATCTCCTTTTTACAACTACAGAAGTGGAGTTGCAGGAAGTAATGAGAGGAAGACTGGCAAATGAAGACCCCTGATTTCTTCTAGAAGATACGACAACTGCAGAATCAGACTCGAAGGCCTTGGCATCCCAGATTAGCTCCAGCCCTCCTGACCCTCTCACCACACTCACAAGCAGGAGTTCGGAAGTGACCTGACTGCTCAGGGCTCTGCCGGTGCTTCAACATACCTGGCCAGAGCAGGCGAGCGAGCACACACACCCTTTTCCTGGAGCCCAGCTGTGGTACATGGCCGGGGCCATCTGTGATCGCCATGATGCTCCCTGCACTAAGGAGCAAACTTCATTCTTGTTTAATTCATGCCACACGGAGGCAAGAGAGCAACAGAGAGTGAGTCTGACCACTGAGATGCATCGAGGCCAGCTCACCTGAGCTGGGGGAGGTGGTGTGAATAGCAAGATCCGGCCAAGCACCTCCATGCTAGGCCAAGACTTCAGCACCACTGTGGTCAAGCTTCTTTCAGAGAGAGAAGCCAGAGGCTTTCTCCCCTCATCATTTGATCTCCACGAGCACCCATGAAGGTCACCATTAGTGTCTAGTGCAGAACAGCAGGGTGGCGGGGGGGGGGGCATTTCCCAAAAATCTCACATCACATAAAAAGCTCCAATATGACACCAAAAAATGGGAGCATCAAAAACTTTGTCCTTTCTCCTCCTGCCTTATTACCTTTTGACTGACTTATTTCTATGGTGTATTCTAATCCAATAAGACACAGGAGAGAGAGAGAGAAGGGGGGAGGGAGGGAGAGAGGGAAGGAGGGAAGAAAGGGGGCGAGAGAAAATGAAGTCTAGGCTCAAGGAGGAAATGAAGTATCATCATCACTGTTCATTTCTCTACAAACTGAATAGTATGGGGAGAATGAGAGCTATGAAGATACAGCACTGTGAATGAAACAGACAAAAATGAAATAGTAAACATCTTCATTGTGCTTACTGTTGAGTTACGGGGAGAGAGGCAAAAAATTAAATAAATAAACCAAGCGGTACATTAAGGGACATTAGATAATAGTAAGTGATGGAGAAAAATGAAGCAGGAAGTGTGGATGAGAACAGGTGGGGGTGTTATCGGAAACAGGGCGGCCAAGGAAGGCCTAAGTGGGGGCACAGCACGCTGTGTTCACTGAACTTAATTTGTCCAAGGAAACGGCTAGAAAGGAACTCACGGAAATTAGGAGCTGCTGTTTGAAAAGGTGGTTTCAGCTGGGGAGAAGAGTATCCAGTAGGAACTGTATTTGACAGCTAGTAATTAAAATGTAAGCGGATTAAACAAGATAGATATTTCTTTCCCATGCGCACAAAAGAAGTGTGGGAACAGGCAATTTAGAGAGAGAGAGGCTGCATGCAGTCGTGGCTGAGGATCCTTGTACACTGCTGCGCCACCCGCCTCAGATCCTAAGTTCAGGACATCCAGCTTCAAGTTTGCTTCAGGCCCAGACTGCCGCTTTATCGCCAGCCATCTCCCCTGTGTTGCAAGCAGAACCCTCCCTCGCACCTCAGCACGTATTTTACCCACAAGTCACTGGCCAACCCTAGCTAGAAGGGAGACTGGGAAAGGTATTTTAGTTCAAATGTGACTGCTCATAGCAAAAAGCAGCTCTTTTGCTTTATTTCTCTATGGAACTAAGTTGAAAAAAATGGCAAAGAGCCGCATGACTCAGACAAGGAGGGTAAGGTGGAAGGAACGTTCCAGAAGGAACAGCAGCTTTTGATTTTAACACAGTGGCCCATGCCGTCTGCCGCAGGTCAGTTCCGCAGCTGCAAACCCTCTGGGAGCCCGTGATTAGAACTTCCTGGGGCAGAGCAGCCAGGAGAAAATCACCGTGTCACCATCATTCGGTCAGCACTCAGCCCAACCGTTGTTCTGTC
>PVHY01004984.1:51339-87989 GCA_004024945.1 Uropsilus gracilis
CCCAATGATTCAGCAACTTCTTTGACCTTTTACTGCTATGGCTTTCTCCACCTCTGCTTGAAGTCCATACCTGGACTCTATTTCCACCTTGGCCCCCGATTTCCACTTCTTGCACAACAGCCAGAGGGCATTTCGAGCATGGAAAGTCAGCCCCATCTCCTTCCAACTTGGAGCCCTCTCTCCCCATAACTCACTGCACTAAGAGTAAAACCGAACCCCATGATACAGTCACTCCCCGTTTCTTTGATGGCTTCTCTGCCACTCCTCCATTTACTCAGGTGCTCCAGCCATACAAGACCATGATGTTTATTACCCTGTAAACAGATGTATAGATGTATAACCCTATAATCTTATGATGTCAGTGGAACTTTGAATTTGAAGAAATAAGCTAGAAGATTGTTTTAGACTTCCTGGTGCATATTATTTCAATTTTTGAGATGACACTGAGACGTCTATGCATTCATAAAACATTATTTCTTTTCCTCCTAAGCATGTAGCTACAATTAGGAAGGGCTGTTGTTTTCAAGTTCTGGTAAGCTATCTATGGGTAGAAGTGACATATATCTCATGATGGACAAGGACTGGATCCCTAAATGATTGAGTGGAGTACAGTCACCTACACATCCTCTACCTCAGTCAGAAAGCAACATGAGCAAAAAATAAACTCTCATTATAGTAAGTCACTGAGAATTCGGAAATAGTTTGTTATGACATTTATCCTATCCTGACTTATACAGAGGAAGGAAATAAAGACCATGCTATAATAATAATGTTAAATTTTCAAAGAGAAGACAATTCAATTTTCTGCAATCTCAGCCATTTGGGGCTGTTACAAATTATGTAGTTTTAACATCAGTGGGTGACGAACAAAAAGCTAGCAGCTTCTTAGATGACATAAACATATTGTATTTGCTTTTCAAGTGCTGGAAACGTTTCTAACTAAAACACGAAAGAACTATTTCAAGGGGCTGACTAGGGGGAAATGCTTGACACAAAGAGACCAAAATGTTTTCCAAAGGAGGGAGCAACTCAATATGATTCCAAAGCCCCACTCAGACTTTAACGCAGGGATTTCCAAAGTGAATAAAATCGTTGGAATCACTTTGAAAGGTGAGGAAAATTTTCTCATGAGGGTAGGATGCTATTGTTATCATTTAATATTTACTTTTCTAAAGCGATTTTTTTTTAATGACAGAAACTGTCCAAAGTCTATTCTGACACCCCTGGGATTTATAAAATCAAACTGAATCACATGACCAGTCTTCTACTATCTGGTGCTAACACTGTATAGCAGGCCATCAGTCTCCCCAACAGGCAGAAGCCATTTTTCTGTATAATTTCAGTCTTCCCTTCATGGGCTTTCTCTCCACCTATTCAGTCAGAATACTAGTAGCTAATGGTAACAACAATATCTGCAATGCACATTATAATTGATGTAAAGTGCTAGCGTCATTATCAGGCTATAGTACTTGGTAATACTCTAAATAATTCATTTCTTTCTGTTGTCTATGTGTGGCATTTGTAAATTGTATTTCCCAACTTCATACAGTTTTCTGAACTACTACAGCCCTACTCACAAATTAGACAGTAGTGAATATGCTTGAAAATGTATTTTGCTGAATGATACAGAAAGCTGTGGTATATGTACATGATGGAATACTATTCATCAATCAAAAAAGACAAACTTATGTCATTTGCAGCAACATGGATGGAGCTAGAAGGAATCACGCTAGCACAAATTAGCCAGAAAGAAAAATAGAAATACCGGATGGTCTCACTTATTGAGAACAAAGGGAAAACAGACAAGAAAAATTTTAAACTAATTTTTAGCAAAATTGAAGCATAGAGCATGAAAGGGAGGGAAACGGGGGTGAGAGGGGCACAAAAGACTAAGACAATGGTTCACAGGTGGTAGGAGAACCCAGGGGTAGATAACAGTGTGAAATAAAACAAATAATAATATAATAAATACATTAATTATATAATACATAATATATTAATACATAATAATATAATAAATAATAAATTAAATTAAGTGTCTTTTGCCCATAAAACATAGATGTACCCAATAAAGTAGCAATCATCTCCAACAGCAATTTAATATATTTAAATATACTCACTACATTACTATAATTTCCTTTTTAAAACCCTTTGTTTTGAGGATCACTTTTAATAAACCCATTCTCTAGTCTCCTAGTATCAAGTTTCCAGGTTCCTGACTTCTGGTTTAAAATCCAGGGCCCTCGAATACTTTAAAATAAGCAAAACAGTGGAAAAATACATAATGACATAGATAAGAGGTTCTTTTCAGATGGTGTGGTTGCTTTTTGGTTTGTGTTCATTAGGGTTTTCCTCACTTTTTGCAGTGATTATATAATTCATTTTGTGAATAGAGGAAAAGCACAAAATAAATAATTAAATGTAAAGGTTTTGTGTGTTTGTGTGTGTGTGTGTTTTGTTTTTTTTAGTCACCCAGCTTATGGTACCTAATTACATGCCAGGGTTGATTTGGGTTCCCTTTGGTCTAAGTAGTCTTTGCTTCTACTCCATACTGAAAATAAGTGATACAGCAAAACATTCTGTGGGTCCAGCGTGACTCTTCCTCCTCCTAAGAAAGTTGTTTAGAAATGAACATCTTTTTGAAGCACCTGTTTCCTCTCAAAAGGATGACAGATAAAGTTTGATTGAAAGAAATGCCAATCGTGCCATGAGACAGATGGATTAACTTTCTAATCTTTGTTTCCTGACGGTAAATCTCAAGTTTTACTCCCAGGCTTAGCAAATTTCTAGAAATATCGTTTGTTCAATAGAGATGATGCAGTTTACTACTTCTCAGCGCCAACCATTGATCCCTATCACCGTGGCATTCCATAGACCTCACAAATCATCCAGGCATCTGCCTTTGCCCTCGAATAAATCACTGCCAGAGCAGTAAAGGAAAGGGAAATGCCAATTGGAAGTCGGGAGTCTGGAGAAGAAGATTTTACAGTATCTCTATTTATGACACTTCCTTTCATTTAAAACTTATTGTTAAGTTGTTCTAATTTCTTTTGCAATTTCCTTTGGAAAACGTCTGTCAAGAAAAGTATTTTATGATAGTACAAATTTTCCCAGCAGGTATTTGTGAATTCTTGAAAAATTCTACACAGACCCATGCAAAGTCTCATCCAAGCGAACTGTAAATAATAGCTTTTGCAATGACAAAATGTAAGAACTTTGCATAGCACATATGTATGTATACACAACCACCCCCGGCATATTTATTCTATCTTTAAGTTCCTATCTTTAGAAGTTATCAATTCTCCAAACTGAACTTCCTCATCTACCTTGTTTACATTTATTTTATAATCAGGGAGGGCTGGATGAAAAATCTTTAAACATAAATGAATTCCCTTCAAGCTCCTTAAGGCTACATCACAATTGCTAGAAGCTTCCCTCATGGACAAAGTAAATCTCTTCTTTTTCCTCCCACCTTTTCCCACATTTTTTCTACCCTAAGACTAGAGAAATGCTACATTCCAGGGGGTGGGGGGTTTCCTTAGCACCAAAGAACACAAATATGAAATAGGGATGTGAATATAAAAATACAAATATGAAATATGAACACAAATATGAATAGGAAAGCACGCTGGTCCGCAGGAGACACTGTTAGGTACCTCTGTCAAGGTGAGACGGGTTCTACTGTGGCCTCTGTACTGAATCATGGAGATTTCTGGATGCCAGTAACAGCTATTTAACCTTGAATGATTGTTGGGCTATAGCAAAATAGGATTAAGGATTTGTTTGGAACCTGATTCTAGCAATTTCACTTAAAGACCACTATCTTCTGCTATAATATCACCACAGAATGCCACAGAAACTTAATTCCCAGGCATAAAGAAAAAGGTGGGAAAGAGAAAGAGAGCTGAAAATAAGACCAGGCACCGTTCAAAAGAGCATGAAGGTGCTGACGAGCTGAGGACAAACTGCTACCACAGTGCTCTTCTCCACAGGGCAGGAAAACCATGTGAAGGCCTGGTCCTCAGAATAGAGACTGGCCCCATGCAGTAGTTTTGTTTCTTACTCACACAGTAGTCTAAAGTGTGTTTCCAGTCCTTGGATGACTCCTTCCCCCTGTGGCCAATCAGGGCGCAGACTCCTCTCTTGTGGCTCTGGCAGCCCCAGGTCCTTGCAGTTTGTCCACATTCAGCTGAGAAGGAAAGAGAACCTGATGAGGAAGTACAGAATCTTCCACTCACCTTCCATTGGTGAGAACAAGACACATGACCACACTCAACCGCAGGGGAGGCTGGGAAATGAAATCAAGTTATGGGTCTAAAAGAAAAGGAAAAGACTTTGGTAAATAGTCACTGATCTCTAAGTGAACTGTACGAATTTGTGTTATTTATTCTTGAATCCTACAACTTTTGCTCAATACCTAGCAGTGCAGACTTTTGATAAAATGCTGGATGAATGCTACAGGTCAAGAAGTGAATCACTATGCAATTTCATTATTATCACCTACACTCCAAATACATTGATATATTTTATATATAACACTAGATTTAGTATTTAGTTAATGTTAATTTAGAATTAACACAGTCTAGAACTTCTTCCCTATTTTAAACTCCAATCTCCTATTTGGTTCAAAGTCTTCCGCCTACGCAAGCAGTGTAGTGACTCCAGGGACTTGGAATGGGAGCAAACCAAGGTGATGAAAGCCACTCTTTCACACACTGCCCTGCTCTCTACCCAGCTCCTCAGGCTTGAGGTGGTAGAGGGGAAAGAGAAGAGAATCTTCTTAAGCCTTCCATCTAATGTAGTGGTTATAACTGCAGTTTCCTTATGTGGTGATGAAGTAATTAGCCCTTTTCCAGTGGCATCACTACTGCCCTGACTGCCCCCAGGTGCCCTCCATGAGACAGGAATCTCAAATGCTGGTTCTCTGAAGGGAGAGTGCACACTGGTCCTTCAGAGCCCACCGGAGACTTCCCTGAACAGCACCCTTGAGTGAAAGATCTAACTGATGTCAGCACCCTCATTGTGGTAACTTGCTCATGGGATGCCTGTCCTGAGCTGGCAGCCCTGTTGAGGGATACAAACCAGAGAATTTATATTCCAGCCACCTTCTGAGGTGTCCATTCAGGCCCAGGAGAGTCCCACACTCTTGTCATGCCAAAGGATAGGGAAGCTGCCTGGATCTGACTCTTATTTCTCATCCCTGCTGTGCCCCAGAATCCTTGGCCAGAGCATCAGATGCTCTGCTGACTTGAGAACTCAGTCATCTGGGTACAGAAGAGACTCTCACTCTCCAACGTGGGTATAGAGGTTGTGGTAGTTCTACCGTCCTCAATCTTGTAGAAGGACTAGAGGAGCGATGGCCCATGGGGTGGGGAGAGAGAGAGGTCACTGCCACTTCAAGAATCTCAAATCCCATCTCCCAAGATGGCCTCGTGGGCTACAGCCACATTTTTCTCGACAGAGTGGGAAGCAAATAGAGAGGCAGCGGTGCCTCCCTGGAAAGGTGCCTCTGAAGGGAGGGGACTTGTCCCCACAGACTGGCAATTCTCTGAAATTAAAACACAGGGGATTCTGTGTCTTTTGTTCTCAGATATGAATTCCAGTCAAAATTCCAGGAAAAATCCTACTTTGCTCTTCACACCATGTCTCCGAAAAGATTTGTCAACTCGAGTTTTGCTAATTTGAAGCACTGCACTTGATTTCTGGCTGCCCTATCTGTGGGGTGTCTCCAGGGAAAATAGCGCAGTCCCTTACCAAGAAAACATAACTATTCTGAACAGATAATTCTTACCATCCCATCCAGGAAATACACCGGCCTTTGAACATACAGCCTTGCAAAGAGCAAAATCCAGAGTATTTTCCCTCCTGATGCTTTATCTAGGATAAACATAGAAATAGCTACATGTGATCCGTGCAACACATGCTTAGAAAATGTCACTGAACTGAGCCAAATTATTTGGAAGAAATGAGGCTTTTAATTGCTGTACATAATTTGATTATGAAATCTCCCCACCGACAAGACTAAAAGAATGTGTGTCAACACTTTGCTCCAAAAGCAGATCTTGGAAACCCCAAATGAGACACAAAACACAAGATATAATCAGGACTGCTTTGAAAAAGCCTGTTTTGTGGAGTAACATGGAATGAGCTAGGTAAACAAACCCTCCCCACACATGCACAGTATATACATCCAGACGTTAACAACCGTTCTCTCTAGGTGGTGGGATTTTGCTATGTTTCATTTTCTTGATATTGCCACATCTCTTACACATCTCTGCAAGGGATATATGTTACTAACAAGCTGGATAGCGATAACATTTATTAAAATCTCACATCTACCTGTCAGAGTGATATACTTCTTTACATGTATCTCACTTAAACCTCAAAACAGGACAACAAGGTGGGAATCATGATTAACTTCATCTTATAGATGGAAAGCAATGCCTTCTAGATTTTTCACTGCACACTTGGAAACAGATGAGCAGTTGGCAAAGTCACTCTGTGAGCTCACGTGTGTCTGCACCTGCAACTCGCCTTCTTTCTACTCCACCGAGTGACACAGCTGATGTGGGAGAGCCGCAGCGGGACCACAGATCAGAAATGGGCTCGACATAATCATGTCTAGGAGGATTTTTCTCCTGCTGTGTGATGTAAAATGGTGCTCTCCATCGAAGGCAGAATATCAGGTAGACAGAGGGAATACAAACGAGGTGCAAGAGGAGGCTTTGTTCCCCTACAAAGTATGTGTAGCGATGCAGAGTAAAGGAGGGGGACGGTTTGGGTACAGATCCAAGACTATACTAAAGTACAGCTGTGGACAGAGAGCCACATCCCAGGAAACTCATACCCACCTCACCCCGAGGTCCAATTCACAGCTGCTTTGGCCTTGTTATCTAGCATCCCCCAAATGAGTTTAATTGATTATTGTGCTATATAGAAAGAAAGCCTTACAAAACTATGAGCTTAAAAATATTAGATATACGTGTTTTTCTTGTCATTGTTGTCAAATCTCCAAAGGCAACTGAGGTCAATGCCATGGAGTATATTGTCTTCTTCATTGTACTTTCTGCTCTCAGGTCTTACATTCAAGTCTTGAATTCATTTTGAATTAATTTTTGTATGCGGTGTAAGATAGCGGTCTAGTTTCATTCCTTTGTATGTGGCAGTACAGTTTTTCCATTGGGAGCTATTGCATAGACTTTCCTTTCTCCTTTTTATGTCTTGTTTCTTTTGCTATAAATTAACTTTCCATATACATGTAAGATTATTTCTGGGCTCTCAATTCTATTCTATCAATCCATGTGCCTGTTTATAGTACAATACCATTCTGTTTTGAGAACAACAGCTTTGTAGCATAGGTTGAAGTTAGCGAGTATGATACCACCATTTTTTGTTTTGTTTTTTTTGTTTTTAATGTCAGGATTGCTTTGGATTAGGTTCATTTACAAGTGTTTTCTTCTGATCTTCCCAACAAGCTTTTGCCCTGCTAATATTCTACTGGCCAGAGCAAGTCAGAGAGCCAAGCTCAAAGTCAAGAGACAGGAAAATAGATTCTGCCTCTTTAATGAGATAAACCACAAGGTCAGATAGTAAAGGATAGAGAAGGGAGGAGTGGGGAAAAGGTCCCACTAATGCAATCTGTGACAGCACCCACCACATTCCAGGCACTGTGCCAGGCATGGAAGAAACAGTCTTGATCATGACACAAACTGGCCTCCTAGGGCTGCCAGTCAAGATGATTAAACATTCACCCACAAGAACTTCACAGCAGCTGTCTACAGTAAGCAAAATTTAATAATGAAGGCATATTTACTACCCCAACATATTTCGCATCTCTTGGAGGAATAAGTGCTTTGAGGGATAACCTGTTATTTAGACTCTTACACTATTTCCTTTCTATGGGCATGTGTTATCAAGATGATCTCATGAACAGATTTGTTCAAGAGAATAAATAGATTTATTAGAGAACCAATGGAATAGCCCCTCTCCACCCTTTTGGCGAAGGGTAAGTGCAGGAATTAGTCCACAAAATGGTGAAGCCCTCACTTTACAAAGTAGGTCTACATGCCAAGGTTCCACCCTTTATAAGCACCCTCTTTGTATTAATAGTTATTTCACTCAAAGACATCAACAGAGTGTCATCTATGTACCAGGCTTAGCGATCGGATTTTTCCATCTAATGACTCATCTAATCCTCATAATAACATTGTGAGTAAAGGTAGTACAAGATTTATCCCATAGTCAACAAACGGTTATTAAAGTACTAATTATATATCAGGCTCTGGGCCTGCCAGATGAGAAATATATATTTCCGGCCCTCCAGAAGCTCACTTCCTATTAAGAGAGACAGACCTGTAAACAATACCATTAAAATATAATGAGATAAGAGTCTTTATAGAAGACAATGCACTTTAAAACATTATGCAAATATAAGGTATTCTAATTAAGCATAGCTGTAGGTCTCAAAGACCTCATCCAGTTCTCAGAAGCACATAATTCATCTACAAGGAAATCCGTGGTACTGAGACATTCTGAAGTGGAGGGACGAATATCTTGACCCTGAACCATATGCCACTGCTGCTTCTATCTTTCTGAGAAAATCTGATTATAAGTAGGAAAAAATGATGGTTGCCAGTCTAATGGGAAGTGGCGCTCTCTGAGGAGGCAAGGAGTACAGTATTTGAAAATGTAAATATTTTTTAAATATTTTAAGATTAGGGGGATTCAGGGCATAAACCTAAGCACTGAAAGGAAGCATGGAATGGCCTCATCTGGGTTTCAATACCTTTGAGATGAAAGCAGTGTCCAGGAATTCCAGGCACAAAAAAGAGTTTACGTATCCACTCCAACACTTCACAAATAACCAACTTAAATATTTATGGTCCCTATAAACATTTCCCTTGCTCTGCTTCTCTCCTACCTTTCCCAAATATTTCCTAAAGTAGAGCATGCTAACTTCTGGGAAGTGCGTGTGATCAGCCCAAACTTTTACTGACAACTAGAAAATGTTTTTAATAAAGCACATACTCTTAGATGTAAAAGAAGATATTTATCACAATTTAAAAATTCCTATAAAGCCCAATCACAGGTGATGGGAGATATTACTTAGAATATCAGTGCAACCATCTCAGTACTGCTCTCATTAAATGACTTTCCCAAAGTGATGAAATCATCATCATTCCATGTAAAACGGTATCTCGAACAATACCATGTATAATTAAGGGTATATTGCAGTACAGTCAGAAAATTCCATTGTGACTTGCATCAGCCTCAAAGATCAATTTGCATACAAGGATCAAAGGGAATCTGAGAGCTTGCTGGTTCATTGAAAAGTGAACCAGGATGATTTTAAAACTTTATTAAATCTTCGAATTAATCAGAATAAGAATGCTTTGACTTGCAAACAGCAAACCATTTTAGAAGGGATTAGGAGTTCAACTCTTCTGATGTACTCTTTCCTTTCCTCGGCTCTCTCATGCCTCGATATTCTTGAATCTTGTTCAAATTAATGATATATTTTATACAAATCAAAATAATATTATTCCATTCAATTCAACAGGCAAGGCTTCAGCAGGTCCTCCAGAAGTGCAGGACTGGAGAAAACCTCGCTGACATGGAATAGCCACTCAAGCCCAGCCATCCTCATGTTAGGCAACATCCTTGCCCCACAGAGGGGCTCCAGTCAGGGTAGGCCAGGTTACAGGGGAGACGGGACCTTTGAGACCAGGGTAAAGGACAAAGCCCACCCCCACTCGTGTCAGGGGATCACGGTGACTGTCGCAGCTCCAAGCTTACTTTTCTCTTCTCTACTCTGTGAGCTGGAGCCGGTACCCTGTTAAGCACATTCCAGCTCCCAAGCCAGCTGGCTTCCTCTCCAGTTCTGCCAGTGGAGACGGAACGTGGATGGTCTCCTGGAGCATCCCTCCAAAGGCAGCCTCACCCCTCACCTCACACCCTCAGATGTGCCAGCAGCAACTGGCGGATTGGCTACGCTGACTTCTCCCCCTCACTGAGGCGAGTCATCAAGGCCACAGACACATCTACTGCACTATGGCCTTGCTGGCCCCAGAAGCAGCAGCAGGGCTCCTACTCCCCAGAAGCCCAGGAGCCAGTCCCAAGTGTTCTAACACACGACTTCTTGTCTTCTCAGTAGTAACTGCTTCCCACAGTTTTCACTCTCTGCTTTCCCTGGAATGCCCCTTATGCTCTCTAGCCTTCCAACACCCATGCAGACAATTCTTGTGTTAAATCCCTTCCATTTAAGTCCCTAGGATAGTTTTTCTTGCCTTGACTATATCCTAAGTGATATTCTCACCAAGGCAGAGATTTTTCCATTGCTGGTGAGGAATTGGGGAAAGGATCAATATGCTATTTTTAGAAGTCATAGAGGTGACACTGTTCACGTCTCCATGTCCCACCTTTACTCTCTTACTCCTTCAGCTATAATGAGGTTTCTAGGCCATCTTATAAAGGTACATTATCTACACCTAAAGTGGCTTCAGTGGGAGAGATTCATGGGAGTCTTTAAGGAGTCTCTTTATCCATGTAGTCACAGGTAAATGCACCCATCACACATGTGTGACCAGTGGTGATTTATAATGACACTACACCAGATCTGACCACATCTCCCTCACTACTTATCTCAAAGACTAGCTTACTTGCCAGTCATGGAAGGGGTCTACAGGGTCTCCATCCTCACAGAAATTAGAGGCTACACCTGCACCCCCACCTAGCCTCTGACATGAGGACAGTCACCCCACGGACAAGAGTAAACAGACCTTAGCCCAGGACTCAGGGAAATGGTCACAACTCTTCTATGTCATAACCCCACCATTAACTACACTTTCAAAACTGGACTGAATACCTCCCACCCCAGCCTGGATCATGGCCCACAAGTGAATTCAAGCTAGAAGAATCAATTAGAAGACTGCAATCTCTCTAGTACTGGTCTTTACACAGGAATGCCATGATGATGTTGTTACACCTGTGGGTATCTTTTGTTTCTCCTGTCTTGGTGGTGTTGTATGTTGATTAAATATCAACCAACAAGTGTTTCAAGAAATGGAGGAAGATTATCCCCTACATAACTAACTTTAGCTTTGAAAGAGAACACTACTAAAGATGATGAATGTCGCACGTGGGAGTGAGCGCTCTGAAGCTCAGCTTGCACAGATGTTGGCCACAGGCACCAGCCTCTGTGGTGAGCGCCGCTGAGCCCCTCATGCCCAGAGCTAATATGACCTCAGGAAAAGGCAGCCCATCTTTGGCCCAGTGATTTAGAGGCAGAGGGGGGAGTTGGGAATACATGCTGATGGCTTTCGGTCAAACGCAAAGCAAAATACAAACCAGACAAAGTAAATATTTTTTTTCTTACTCTTACAGTTGACATTTGTGTGACAGGATAAGACCTTAGCTGATAAATCAGTTTTTGAGTTAACGGACCCTGCTTTAGTTTACCTTTTTAACGGCAGAAAATACATGAAATCATATAAAGGACACAGAGTAGACGATAAACGTTTCACAGCAGTTTTATTTTATTTCCCAATCTGTTAGGCTACCTGCAAGCTCATCTTAAATTCCAGTCTTGACCTCCAACACCCACACATATGTCCCTTTTGCACGCCTAGGCCTCTGCACATCGATATTTTCTCCATTATTCACCACTCTTCTTTTCGTAGCTCCTTATTATATGCCTTCTAAGTGGGGCCAGTATCCTAAACCTTAATTGCTGCAACAACTCACATTCAGCTAACAGCTCTTAAACTTGTATCAAACAGGTAGAAAAAATTTTGATAAATGAATCCATTTAAATCCATCCCTGTTTTTCCTGTCAGTTGTTGGGATGTTGTATGTAAAGTATAACAATGTAATAATGTATATTCTTCAGAAAATTGTCTTTGCTCTATCTTTGATAAATCTGCCCCATCCCCCATTCTGCAAGTTCATCTGTGGACAGGGAAGGGAGCTAGTGCTGACTGTGTTAATGTACCACTATACATACCGGATACATTCCTTCTCAGTTTGTCTACTTGTTTCCATATGCTGAAGATAACACACATTTACCACAGCTGCCCTATATATTGGCCTGAATAATCATCCATTTGAAGCTACAAGCCTACAGCAAAACAATTAACTTTTTGGCCACTCCCAGCCATGTGGTACCCACTCCAGCATCCTCAGCATGGCAGATACAGCAGAAGCTGTTGGCACCCTATCCACATCCTCTTGCCTTTCATTATTCCCTTCAATGTCTCAGGCTTTTGAGGCAGGACCCTGTGGCTCTCTGTCTAAACGCCCACTCTAGCCATGGTGTACGATCTGTTCACACACTGGACCAACCGAAAAGGGCCAGGAGCTTACTCCCTCCCCAACAGCTGTCAAACAATGAAGGATGGGAGTGGGCAGACACCCCCAGTTTCCTCCCCCCTTAGGTGGAATACCTGAGGCATATTATGCACAGTCTCCCAAAGGCCCACTGGAGGACTGAGGACCAGTCACCGCAAAAGTTAAACCATCATTAATGTGTGTCTGCTTTGGCCTCCTCCTCTGCCTTGCTTCATTTCACCCTCCCCCTATCTGGACTCAGTGTCAAACTGCTTGCACCCATTTCTCACCTCAAGCCCTGCTTATTGGGATCCCATGCTAAGAAAGCACTTGAAAGATGTTTTCAGTTAGAGGCATGGGCTTTTCTGCCCTACTAACTTGAAAAATGAGAGGACTTGAGAACAAGGGAATAGGGTGATGGGTCACAGGTGACAGGGTGGCAAGAGAACACTGAGGTCTACAATGATGCAAGAAAAATACATTATCAGTAATTCTTTTAAGTTTCTGTTGTTTAAACCATCCAGTGCATGGTATTCTATTATAGTAGATCAAGTGGACTAAGAGATTAACCTTGGTCTAGCAAAAAAATTGAATTTGAAAGTTTAGGAGGGAAAATAAAAGCAAATTTTGGAAAATGTATATTTGCTTCTCCTTTTTAAAAAAAAAAACTTGAAAAACATAGCAATTCTAATTATTTAATGCAATGATTTTCCATTTTGATTACATAGTAAAATCTCCTTTTCAGAAAACTGATAGAGATAGGGGAAAATGAGTGTTTGTAAATGGGACAATAAAAGTGACTTTCTGGCTTTGTTTTCTATTCCACTCATTGCCTCATTGGAAGTAAAGGCAGGTCCCAAAAAGCACTATGTATTACTACTCATATAATCTCCCATAGGCCAACTGTGGGACTGAAGGTGAGTAAACCATAATCAACCCAAAAAACAGAAAAACATTTTGATAGTGAAACCTGGACTAAATTGAGGGCTGGGCCAGTGGAATTAAGTCAAGCTTCCCAGCAGAGATACTGGCAACACTGCCCATACAAATGGCCCCAGCTCCTCAGTCCATGTGTCAATTCATGGCCAAGAACAGACATGGACAGAGGAGTCTCTTAGAAAAAAATAGTACAAGATACCAACCCTTCCTAGGTGGGGTTCAACATATTGTCTCTGGCTTGGGAATCTCTCTCATCCATGGTGGACTCCTCTTTGAGCCTAACACCAAGGGAGAGAAGGTTGTCCATTTCAATCATTGACAGATATTGTTGTGTTGGATTATGTATTAAGACTTCAGAAGCTGTCCCTGCTTTTATGGAACTTACAGTAGAGTGTGGAAGACATATTTAGTAAGCAGGCAAGTGGTAATGCTGCAAAAGACCTATCTTAACATTATAAGGAATTGGACATTTTTTATTTTTTTTAATTTTATTTCTTTAAATTGATTGCATATACATTTTTTTGCATCATTGTCTAAACCCGAGGTTCTCATATCACCTTATCACCCATGAACCATCTTACTCTCTGTGCCCAGCCCTCCCCTGATTTTACCATCCTCCCTCTCTATTGCTCTAAGCTTCAGTTTCGTTGACACTTATAAATTTCTCTTGTTCATTTGTTTGTTTTCCCTATATCTCTCTTATTACTGAGACCAGCCAGTATTTCTCTCTTTCTTTCTGGTTTATTTCCACTAACATGATTCCTTCTAGTTCCATCCATGTTGCCATGAATGACAAAAGTTTGTCTTTTTTGACAGATGAATAAAATTCCATTGTGTACATATACCACAACTTTCTGATCCATTTGTCTGTTTGGGGGTATTTTGGAGTATTTTGGGTTAATTCCATATCTTGCCTATTTTAAATAGTGCTGCAATAAACATCCGAGTACAGGTGTCCCTTTGTATAAGTATTGAGGTCTCCTCTGGGTAGATTCCCTGAAGAGCGATTGCTGGGTAAAATGATAGTTCCATTTTCAGCATATGTGGGTCCTCCACACAGCTTTCCACAGTGGCTAGACCAGTTTGCATTCCCACCAGGAATGTAAAAGTGTTCCTTTCTCTACACATCCATGCCAGCATTTGTTGTTACCTACTTTTTAAATATGGGCCATTATTACTGGTGTGAGATGGTATCTCATTAGGAATTGGGATGTTAATGGGGGCTGTGGAGAGAGCAGGCTGAAGGAGACAGCATGTGTGAAGCCCCAGAGGGGGTGAGGAAGGTAGGGTGTTTCAAGGAATAAAAAGAAGATTGATGTGGCTAAGGGGGGGTGGGGAAGAGAGACATACAGAGAGAGACAGATTAACGATTTTGCTCTTCAGCCTAAATGCTAGAGGAAACCACTGAAAAAGCCTTAAGCATGTGTGATCCATGTAGACAGTCACAGGACCTAAAGAGGGAGCTTCACCTCAGTGAAGTGCATTGGGGAGAGAGAGAGAAAGTAAGAGAGAGGAAAAGAGAGAGAGAGAAGGAGAGAGAACATTGTCTGACAGGTAGTAGACAGCAGAAAATTTTGGATATTGAAATTTTCATAGAAAAGCCCTCACTTCCTCAAGTGAAAATACCAACTTGGGGGGGGTAAATCTTTGCAATGTCCAATATTTTTCCAGAAATGCTAAAAATACTAATGCCCATTAATCAAATTAAAACTGTGCACAGGGGGTTGCAAACTTAGCTATTCATTAGAAATATCTGAGGAGCTTTAAAAAATAATGATTCTTTAACACCCTTGATCTGTCAAATCAGAAACCATAGGGAACAGGGTGTGGATCTGAGTGTTTCTCAACACTCCCCAGTTGCTTATATTGTTAGCACACAACTAAAGGCTACCCAGAGACCTCAAACTATTAAGGGGTGCATGCTTTGAAAGGGATTCAGTTATCCACTTGCACAAAGTTATAGGAAGTAGGTTCGTAGTGTGAAGACTTTTTAATAGAATTAGCATGCACAGAGGAAATCCAACTTGGTGGTGAAGAGCCTGCACCCCAGGAGCCCAGTGGGGCTCAGGTGAAGGCTCCTGCCAGCACCAAACTACTTCCAGTTTCCAAGGTAACACACCTGGGATATAGGATGGGTCTGGGAACTTTGCAACTGAATGGGCCTCCGCTATTCAGACTGAGGCATGGACTGAGTTTTACTGGCCCAGAGCAATACAATGAGGCAGTAAAAAACCTGCACTCCAGCAGCCCAGAAGTGCCAGTGACACACAGTGGCACCAGCACAGACTAGAGAAACAAGGACACTCACTACCCAAGAGCGTCAAGACACCTCAGTCAAAAAGGTTTATACGACATACCCTAGACGCTCTGCGGCACTAAAAAATATTTAAGACCCATTAATATAAAAGAGGAGAAACAACAAAAAAAGAAGACAGATAATACAATAGAAACCACATCTACTCACCACATCTACTCTCTGTAAAGGAACTTGTCCCCCCAAATAGCCAAAGGAAACAAGATACAATCACCACAGCAGCAAAAGCGCAAAGGCAGAATTAACCCTAACTAGATAGGCTTCAACATGCCATCTAATACTAGAGTAGCAGCAGTTACTCAATACATAGAGCTAGTCTGAAAGGAAAACATAGGAAGGAGGAAGAATACAAGTACTCAAGCAAGCCCTAAGAAAAATAACTCACCACCAAAGGATAAACAATCTGCAGAAACCAACATGGATGACATGGAAGAAATGCTTCATATGTCAGACAAAGAATTCAGAATCAACATGATAAAAGCATTCAAATAGGCCAAGGAAGAGGGGGAACGGGGAAAGCAAGAGGTTAGAAGCTTTCAATGAATTAAAAGAAGTAGCAGAAAAATATAGAAAAAAAATGCAGCAAAATGAGCAATATCATTGACAAACAGAAAAATGAAACAGAAAAATGAAACTAAGAATCTGCAGGAGATACAGTATATAAAAGGAGCAATAGAAGAGCTCAAAAATGCAGGGGAAAGCAGATTAGAAGAAATAGAAGAATGAATCAGCACACTAGAGCATAGAGTAGAGAGGATGAAGAAAGAGAAACAGAGAGAAAAACAAAGAGAGAGAAGAAAATCAGAGATCTATCAGATACCCTAAAGAAAACAAATATAAGAGCAATTGGAATCTTAGAAGGAGAAGAGAAAGACATAGGATCTGAAAGCCTTTTCAATGAAATAATGGAGGAGAATTTCCCAAATCTGAAGAAAGTAATGAAAATAGACATACTAGAAGCAAAAAGGACACCGTTTTAATTTAAGAGTATGATGAAATGGAATGAATGAAAGAAGAAACACAGCTAGCCACATCATAGTAAAATTTTCAAGAGCCAAAGATAAAGAAAAAAATTATGAGAATAACAAGAGAGAGGAAACAGATAACCTACAAAGGAAAACCCATTAGACTGACCACAGATTTCTCAGAAGAGACACTCCAAGCAAGGAGAGAATGGGGCCACATCTTCAAAACACTCCAAGACAAAAAGTGCCAACCAAGAATACTCTACTCAGCAAAACTGTCCTTCCTTTATGAAGGAAAAATTAGAATCTTCTCAGACAAACAGCCTCCAGAAATTTGCTACCACCAAACCCCCACTCCAAGAACTCCTGCAAGAAGGCTGAAGACCGAAACCCACAGAAAATAAAAAGAACGAATAATGAAAAGAAGAAACTAAAACAGAACCCCAAATGACCACCAGGAACCCAATGTAATGTTAGAACCTCAAACATCAATAATTACTCTAAATGTCAATGGGCTAAACTCATCAATCAAAAGACACAGAGTTGCAGACTGGATTAAAAGACAGAACCCAACATTCTGCTGCCTCCAAGAAACACATCTGATCCCAAAAGATAAGCATAGATTGAAGGTAAAAGGATGGAAAACAATACTACAAGCAAATGCCCCCCAAAAAAGGCAGGGGTAGCCATTCTTAGAGTGGACAAAGCAGATTTCAAAATAAAAAATGTGACAAAGGATAAAGAAGGTCACTACCTAATGATTCAAGGACCAACCCATCAAAAAGACATAACAATTATCAACATATACTCACCAAATGAGGAACAAATGAGGGTGCACCAAGATTCATAAGATAGCTACTAAGAGAACTGAAAACAAAAATTGATGAAAACACATATGTAGTAGGAGACTTCAACACCCCACTCTCAACAAAGGACAGATCAAAAAAACAAAAGCTACACAAGGACACAAAAGCCTTAAAAGAAGACCTAGACAAATTGGACCTAATAGATATGTACAGTAGACTACAACCACAAGGAAAAGAATACACCTTCTCAAATGCACATGGATCATTCTCTAAAAGTGAGCAGATACTAGGTCACGAGCAAACATGAATAAATACACAAAGATTAAAATAATACCAACTTTTTTCTCAGATCACAAAGGTAACAAACTAGAAATCAACAATGAAAAGAAGCAAGAAGACCATCAAACACTTGGAGATGGAACAACATGCTACTAAATGAAGAATGGGTAACTGAAGAAATTAAAGAAGAAATTAAAACTTACTTCACAACAAACAACAAATAAAACACAATATTCCAAAATGTCTGGGACATAGCAAAAGCATGTCTAAGAGGAAGGAGCATAGCAATGCAGGCCCATATCAAACAAAAAAAACTAACCAAAAAAAATAAATAAATAAATAAAATAAGAAATAAATAACCTAGAAACCAAAAAGACTATCCAGAAGATCAACAAAACCAAAAGCTGGTTCTTTAAAAAAATATAAATAAAATAAAATCAAATAAAAAAAACTAACCAAAATAAATAAATAAATAAATAAAATAAGAAATAAATAACCTAGAAACCAAAAAGACTATCCAGAAGATCAACAAAACCAAAAGCTGGTTCTTTAAAAAAATATAAATAAAATTGATAAGCCCCTCACAAAGCTCACAAAGAGAGAAAATTCAAATAAACAGAATCAGAAATGAAAGAGGAGAAATTATAACAGATACAAAAGAAATCCAAAGGATAATAAGAGATTACTATGAACAGCTATATGGAAATAAATATAACAACCTGGATGAAATGGACAGAATCTTAGAAAGATACAACTATCAAAAATTGAAAAAAGAAGATATAGAGAACTTAAATAAACCAACCACATGCAGCAAAATTGAAGCACATCAACACAAGAGCCCAGGACCTGATGGCTTTACAAATGAATTCTACCAGACATTCAAAGATGAAACAACACCTGCACTACTAAAGCTTTTCCAAAAAACTGAGAAAGAAGGAATTCTGCCAAACATATTCTATGAAGCAAATATCACACTCATACCAAAACCAAATAAGGGCAGCACCAAGAAAGAAAACTATAGACCAATCTCCCTAATGAACATGCACACAAAAATTTTAAACAAAATCCTGGCAAATCGAATGCAATGATGCGTAAAAAGCATTATTCACCACGACCAAGTGGGATTTATTCCAGGGGCACAAGGATGGTTTAACACCCGGAAATCAATTAACATTATACACCACATCAACAAAGAGAAAAACAAAACCACATGATTGTATCAATAGACACGAGAAAGCATTCAACAAAGTCCACCATCCTTACATCATAAAAGCCCTTGAAAAATTGGGGATTAAAGGAACTTACCTCAACATAATAAAAGCCATCTATGACAAACCTATGGCAAACATCATCCTAAATGGGGAAAAACTAAAATCATCCCTTTAAGATTTGAAGCTAGGCAAGGATGCCCACTCTCCCCAATACTCTTTAACATTGTACTAGAAGTTCTAGCTAGGACAATTAGGCAAGAGAAAGACATAAAAGGGATACAAAAAGGAAAAGAGGAACTGAAGCTATCATTATATGCTGATGACATGATTCTCTATATAGATAACCCCAAAAAATCCACAGAAAAATTGCTTGAAATAATAAACCAGTCCAGTAAGGTAGCTGGATACAAAATTAACACACAGAAGTCGGTAGCTTTCCTATATGGAAAAAGTCAAATAGAAAAAGAAGAAATCAGGAAAACCATCCCATTTACCACCGCACCAAAAAAAATAATAAATACCTGGGAATAAACCTAACAAAACACGTGAAAGAACTATATACAAAGAAAACTTTAAAATGCTGCTAAAAGAGATAGAAGAAGACATAAGGAAATGGAAAGACATTCCCTGCTCATGGATTGGAAGAAATAACATCATCAAAGGGCCATCCTACCAAAAGCAATCTACAGATTCAAAGCAATCCCGATAAAAATCCCAATGACATTCTTAAAGAGATAGAACAAAAGTTACTTAAATTAATATGGAATAACAAAAGACCTCGAATATCAAAAAGCCTCCTGACCAGCAAAAAAGAGAATGGAGGTATTACAATTCCAAACTTCAAAGTATACCACAAAGCCATAATAATTAAAACAGCTTGGTACTGGTACAAAAACAATCAGACCAATGGAACAGAATTGCGTGCCCAGAAATAAAACCACACATATACAGTCAACTAATCTTTGACAAAAGAGGGAAAAACTTACATTGGAACAAAGATAACCTCTTCAATAAGTGGTGCTGGGAAAATTGGACTAAGACATGCAAAAAAAAAAAAACGGACCAAGACAACATCCTCACACTTTCTACAAAAACCAACTCAAAATGGATAAAAGACTTAGATGTCAGACGCAAAACCATAACATACATAGAGGAAAAGTTGGGCAAAACCCTCCATGAATTAAAATTCATAAATCCCTTTCTGGAAACATCTACAGATGTCATAAAAATGAAGGAAAACAAACAGATGGGACTACATCAAACTAAAAAAGCTTCTGTACAGCAAAAGAGACAAAAGGTAAAACAAAAAGAAGCCCAACCGAACGGGAAAAAAATTTTGCCCTCCACAAGAGTGATAAGGGTTTATAACGAAGATCCACAAGGAACTTACACAACTAAACAAAAGCAAAACAAGAAGTCCAATCAAAAAATGGGGAGAACTAAAAAGACACTTCTCCAAAGAGGAAATACAAATGGTCAACAGGCACATGAAAAATTGCTCAACGTCACTAGCAATCAGGGAAATGCAAATCAAAACTACAATGAGATACCACCTTACACCAGTAAGAAAGGCCCACAGCCAAAGAACGGGCAACAACAAATGCTGGCATGGATGTGGAGAGAAAGGAACACTCTTACACTGCTGGTGGTGGAAATGTAAACTGGTCCAGCCACTATGGAAAGCTGTGTGGAGTACCCTCAAATTAATGAAAATGGAGCTACCATTTGACCCAGCAATTGCTCTCTTGGGAATCTACCCAAAAGAGACCTCAATGTGAGTACAAAGGGACACCTGTGCTTGGATGTTTACTGCAGCACTATTTATACTTGCAAGGACTTCGAAGCAAGGACTAAATGCCCCAAGACAGATGACTGGATGAAAAAGATGTGATATATATATATATATATATACACAATGGAATATTACTCATCAATTAAAAATGACAAATTTGATGATTTTATGATAACATGGCTGTACTTAGACGAAATCATATCAGCAGAAACAAGTCAAAAAGAAAAAGACAGAAAGCAAGTGGTTTCACTAATATATGGGATATAGGGGAAAAAATAAAAGTCATGAGGAAAAGTCAAAACAAGCTAACCACCAAACTGAAGTACACAACTTGTGGCAGGGAGGAAGGGGAGGGGTGAGGAGGGGGGGTTGAATCCCTGGGATTACAAAGATGTGAAATTTATATATAAACAAATTATTTTTTAAAAAGTTACAACCCATTAAAAAAAAGAATTAGCATGCATAGAGAAGGAAGGATATTCTTAACAAGACTCTGAAAATTACCCATCCCATCCCCTCATCAGTAAATGCTCAGCCAAACAGACTCAGCCAGAAGTGGAGGTGCTAAAGCTTGAAAGCTTGCCATGAGTCTAAGGCACCTTGTGGTGGGGAACAGCAACAAACAGGGAAGGCAAGTCTGGGACAAGAGGAGCAAATTCAGACAAGATCGGGCGCATTCAGAGTGGTATGGCCATCGACCAAGAGGAGCAAATTCAAAGAATATAGCAAGATAATGGCTGCCATTGTCTCTGCCAAGGACCGACTTCCCATGTGTCTCTCATGCACCTGTCTCTTTCAAATGGTTCTATGCTTTTCTCCTCCATGCATCTCCTTCTAAGGCCCCCTCAAGTTCCCGGGTGCAAGTCATGGCCAGAGAAGCAAGAGTCCCAGAGTCCACCTGCCTTCCATGTTATATAGGTCTACCTGTTCACTCAATTCAAACCACCCCAGTTCCCAGCAGCTCCCCCATTCAGGAAGTCCAATTCATAGCACACTGGGACTTGAAGTTCAAGGCGGCTACAAGTAAGTGAGGCGAGATTCACTCACTGTTCGCTAATAAACTAAATCGTGTTGAGATGCTACCCTGGTCCCCCACTGGGCACCTGCTCTGGGATGGGTACTTTTCATTTATTCTGTTAGTAACTATGCAAAAAATTCTCATTAAGCTACACAAATAGGACTACCTACCACCCCTTCTATCTTCTTTATAATTGAATAGGTACAATCTGGCTTGTTTTAATGCTGGTAGCAGGCACATAAAATAATGAACATGACATGGGCCATGGGCGGGGGGGGAGGGGAGCAAAAAAAATGAAATAATGAACATTATTTGCAAGTATTTGGGGACACTAAAGAAACATGACACCTCTGTTGCACCGGCCCTTTCCAAGTCCTGGTAGATGCTTCAGCAGTGACTCGATGTCTGTATTCCTAATCCTTTGAAAATGTTACTCTATTATCTCTCTTCTCTTTAGAAAATAATCACTTTCATAACACCCCACCCCCAAGTTCTTTCATGAGGTAGCTCTTTTCAAGCCATTTCATAGATGAAAAGATAACTGATGTTCAGGGAAGCAAGTTGCTCAGGTCACACAAGTAAATGGGGGGTGGGAAGGGAGGCAAATTATCCAGTTCTAGGACTTCTGTGTGCCCAGCCCTGCCTCTGCCGACTACCCCCACACCAGTGTCTAGGAAAGGAAGATTTCACAAAGCTTGAGAAGTCAAGAGGGGCATTTGAGACTGAGAAGGGGTGGAGGGGTGGAGGGGTGGAGGGCGGACACCGAGAAGAGCCATGGCAATGGTTGGGGTTAGAGGGAAATCAAACGACACAGGAAAACTCTACAGACCTTGAAACGTTCCCTGTGGACAGAGCTGCCCGCCCCAGCTCAGAGATTCCCCCCTCATTCCTCCCAGTGCTCCTTGTGTTACCTAATTCCTCACGGAGCCCCACTGTCTGTGCCGCTGACATATCTGCAGCATCTGGCTACTTGTTACTGTCCCCAAGGCCACAAGCCGAGCCCAAGCGGCAATGACCCCCCCCACCAGGAGCCTATTCTCCCCATTTGCCCTCCATCTGTCCTCACAGAACAGAAGGCAGAGCTCACCCATTCAACAGACAGTTCTGCTTAAAACCCATCGGCCGCTTCCCGCTCCAACCAACCCACAGTCCCTGAGGCATCACTGTGCGGGTCCAGCCAGCCCCCCCCCCTGCCACTCTGGGCCCACCTACCCCCTGGCACCATCTCCTGCAAGGCTGCCTTCTCGCCCCCTCTCACATGCCCTTCAGTGTGTGCTGCTCACGTGGAGCCTCCACTCCTTCTACCTGGAGCCATTGTACCCCGGTCTCCACATGGCTGAGCACTGATCCTCATTCAGCCATCAACTCTGACATCATCTCCTCAGACGCTTCTTGCCGGCCCTTGGCCCTGCCAGGTTCAGGAGACGTTTTAGAGACACTGACAGCAGCGCTTGGCTGCCTAGTATAGCTAAAGGGACCCCCCCAGCCCCACCTCGCTGGTCACACGTCAGACACCAATAATTATTTGCTTACGGGCGGACACGCTTCGAAGTGTAACTAACTGCATCCACGGCCAGAAGGATCGATGCCTTGGTCAGAAATTCTATCCATCACACTCATTTGACATGCTCTTCAGCCTCGAACTCATCACCGGTCTCGTCTGTTCGCAAAACGAGAGCAACGATTAGCGTGAGTCTGGGGATGACCTTCTGACGCCAGCTCCTGTGTGCTAGCAATGACACGCCCGGTGCCAGATTCAGACCCCGGGACAACCCAAAGCCAAATCTTCCCCTCGCACCTTTCTCTTTGCGTTTGATGGTGGTTTTTCCATTTGCATTTAGCACATCGAAAAGGAGGCAAATAAACATTACACCGGCCGACACCTTGCGAAAGCTCATCAGATTCGGTCACGGACCAAGTCTGGGAGCAAACGGTTACCAGAAACCCTCACAAGCTGGGATCAGATGCTGAGTCCATTCATCTCCGGCAAGATAACCAAGTCCACTGCCAATATATAACATTCACAGCACCAGTTCCTGGACTTGGCATTATCTAAAAGTCCAAACAGGCCAGAAGGAGGAGTGCAGCATCTAATCCAGCCAGTCACAGAAGGACGGATAGAGCCAGGGACAAAGGACAGAGCTGACCCTGGCTTAGTGTCCGCTCCCTGCCTGTGCTCCCAAATGACAGCATTAACCTGCCACTATGGAGTCTTGTCTTTTCTCCTGCCTGTAACCAGGGGTTCTAAACCGATAGACCTATAGCCATCCCCCCCCCCCCAAAGCTGGGGATGGGATTCAAAGGGCCCATAATGGATGAGGAGATCTTATCTTTCTATTTTCAGTCATGAACTGAAATTTGGCCTTTCAGCCAGCTCCACCTGGCAAGAAACCTCAGCAGTGCCAGCAACGCCTATGACTATGTCACCAATGAAATTCATGGTTGTTTTCATATCACATTTCAGTTGCTGCAGAGAACTCAGCATACCGTTAGCACCCATCACTACTTCAACATCTAATAGCTGCTATTAGAAATGCTGTCAGTGCCTATTAGTTAGCATGTTAATAAAGCACAGGCATTACTCGGTCACAAAGCGGGGTTTTTAAATATTTTTGATCGCTCTATCAATTTCCTTTGTTAGCCTATGGGTTGTGTTTGATGCATTGAAAAGCATTTACAGGTTTATCGGTTTCACAGATTTCCAAAGCCCAGCTCTCCGGCTTAGGTCATTAAAATGATCAAATCATCTGGTTAACACTTGGCCACCTAGCTAAGCTTTTGTCCTGCTTGTCTCCACACAGGTCCTGTCTCACTGTCCCTGGTAGTGTTGCTCAGACTTTGTGGGTCATGCTCCTTTTTAATAAACATTCAAGTCCATCTTTAATACTCCCTGAAATACAAAACATGGTAAACACTGGGACTAAAATGGGGCTATGAGACAAAGAGCTGATTTTTTTTTGAAACCACCCCATGTCAGCTTCACCAGAAATTCAGATTCCCCAATCTCACCAACAACCTTCGTTGACCATCACTTTTAAGTGAATGCCCTTGTGACAGGAAGGCAGAATCCCCCTGGTCCTTGGCAACCCTCTCCAAGGTGTTCACCTCACTAACCACCCCTTTCTTACCAGAATCCCAGATGGGGACAGGTTGGCCTCGCCCATACCTGGCCTGGGAGGTAAGGGAGAGGGTCTCGTTGGTGTGATGTGGGCAACTTTTTTTTTCTTTTAGTTCTGAGGTTGAGTTTCTGGAAATGTTTGCCAACACAGGAAAGAGACAGGTAGAAACGCAGATGTCTCAAATCAAACCTGTCTTCAGAGAGAAGACTTTTTTATCCCACAGTCACTCCAGTCTGGTCTCACGCTGACTAGCCTGGCACTGATGGTTGGGCACTCAAGCCCCCGTCAGTTTCCTCTTTTCTGTACGGTTGGAACATGGGATCCGGCACCTCTGAATGCTGCCCAAAGGGAGTTCATGGTTGGCACGGCTTCTGAATTTGGTTCCAGTCTCGGGTCCTGCTAATGTTGACTTCTGACTTATCTCCAGGTGTGGGAAGAGTGAGAAAAGAAGGGGGGGCAGTGACAGACTCGAAGAGAAACTCAACATCTGAGAGCAAGAATAAAACATGGAACCGGCGGGAATACAACAGAAGGAATGATGGTGGAAAGCAGCGACCTCAAAGGGGCATGAAAGGAGTTCTTTGTGGGCTCCAGCTGAGTGGCCTTCTCTTTGGTTCCCCCTTGAGGCCACTTCTGGTACTGCTCCTAGTCCTACACCCCAGCCAGGCCACCAGGTAGTCCCAGCAGCCCCACCTTCCCAACACACACACCCCAACTGCTTGGTCCACCCAATACTCATTCCCAGTACTCTTCTCCTTTTTCTGATAGATTGAAAGCTTTAGTCTCTTCCCCAAACGCCTGTGATTTAAGGAGTGTCCATGTGTTAGAGGTTTGGCCAATAAGACAAAACTTTTCTGTAGTAAACTATGACTTCCTTGAGATACAGGTACCTTTCAGACAATATTTACCAGTCCTCACATTGAACCTGGTGCATATTAGGTGATTAATAAATTTCTGTGGAATGAATGAAGAATCTCATCTCCCCATCAAGATATGAAGTTCAATGAGAAAAATGTGTAGATATTTGCCTCTTTGCAGCCTCCTACACAGTGGGCTTATAACACACATTTAATTATTGATTTGTATACAGAAACTATCATGTTTTACTTCAATAACTTCCATTTGACAACCAAGGAACATGATTTTGTTGTTCATGAACATAAACATCTAATCATGAAATATGTCTGTGTAAACACATGGCACATGCAGCTCTAAGAGGTGCCAAATGAAAACTTGGCCTGATGTTTTTTCCCACCAAGTTGCTCCCTGATTTGACTCAACCCTTCCGTTGTCCCTACATCATGTATACAAAGCCTCTACTTTTTTTCTTACTAAAAGCTTCGCAATAAAAATCGTCAATCAAGTCAATCAAAAGGATCTTACTTCTGAAGTGCTCCTTTGAAGCAAAGCAAGAAAAGAGGGTTTATCACGAGTCAGAGAAGGTGCCTTCCAAAGTCAGTGTCACACGTACAATTATCTCAGGACCTGACGCACAGAGCATCCACAGGGCGTTGCTAGTGACACATACAGCACAAGCTTTGAAAGTTGAGACCATCACCCAGATGAGAGGGTTCAAACCTGGACATCTAGGATACTTAGAAGGATGACCTCTGCCCTCTGGCTGCCAGGTGGAGAATGGGATACCCCCAGCTTAACACAGAAAACCACATAAGGATGAGGATGGTGGGGAGGCAGTTGCACTGTAGGCTGAGGAGGGGTGCAGTAGGTAAGAGGAGCAACTAGAGCACAAGCTTTCAAATAAAGTAAAAAGACCCTGAAAGCACATTTGAGAGAATAGGAAAGTCTTTGAAAACATTTCCTGTGAGAAGGAATAATTTTATAAAAAGTAAAATAAATAGCTATGAGTCTTCTAAAATAAAACTGTAACCTAAACTGGAAAATCTATGAAGCACCGAAAGTAGGCATATTCTCACATTATAATCTTTAAGCCAAAGGGAGACCTACAACTTCCTCAAAGATGTAAGGAATTCACCAAATTTTAGATTTCTACTGAACCCCAAGTCTGAAAACAACTTTCAGTCCCCATCCTCTCAAGTGTGGGAAGGAGGCAGGAGAAGAGTGTTAAGTGGGAAAAGCGAACTATATATTTCCAGCATCCAGTTGGCCACAGATTCCTGCTTGGCCTTTATCTTCACCCCCAAAACATCTCATCTAAGATGAGCCTTGCCACAACTCACAGAAACTTCTGGGTCTCCGTGGAGGTGCTATTGCTCTCTTATCAGATGCTTGAGGCAGAACCATATCCCCCTAAAATTCATATATTGACATTCTCACCCCCAATACCTCATCTGGAGATAGAGTTGTGGTAGATGTAATTCATTAAGATGAGGTCACACTGATGTCCTTATAACAGGGAGAAACTGAGACAGACACATCCAAGGAGAATGCCTTGGGAACATGATGCATCTACACCAAGGAATGCCCATGATGCCCAGCCAGGCGAGAGGCCTGAAGGAGACCCCCTCAAAGTCCCCAGCAGGAACAAAGCCAACAGAGCTTGAGTCAGATTTCCAGCCTCCAGAACTGGGAGACAACAAACTTCTGTTTTAAAACTACCTACCTTTTAGCATTTTGTTACAGTAGCCCCGGGAAACTAACATGCCCTAACTGCAGTCTCCATTGTGAGGATTCCCAAGAGTCCTTGCTACAGATATCTTAGCACCAGCAGAGACTTCGCACTGACTTGGCTTTCTGCTTTATCTTTAAGTTGCCTTCTGCCTCTGGCCCCTTCTTTTCTATTTACTTCCTTTCTGCAGTTAGAAAAATCTGTGTTTACTAATTTCTAAGATGGGACTGATGCAAAGCCATCTGTTAAATGAGAAACATTCCTGTACATACAAGATAATCAACAAATATGGTGTCAATTAATGATTTTTTAATTACTCTTTAAATATTGACTTGGCCTATGCCCACGTGATGTCACAATGACTGATTTGCATGTGAATATTTCAAACAACTAGCTGTTTTGTCTACACAACCTCAGCTCAAGTGGTTGATTATCCTTCTATTACCAAATTGACTGGATTGACCAGGGGTTTTTGGTATCATAAAGCATTGCCTAGATTCTTTATGAGTACCAGGAGACCAAACCTGAACGATCAAAAGATATTTCTTTCCTTTACGGTCTTAAGGACTATTACTAATGAAATATTACAGTGGAGGGAATTTACACTAAGAAAGAATCACTTAATAATATTAGCTAATAGTCCTTCCTGTGGGATTTTGTCATCATCTTATTTCACCTTTATTGTTTGATAGTGGAGTTCATTACCATGGCTCCAGCGCTGCTCCTTCTTGATAGAGACCAAAGTATTATGGCTGTGGGGGAGGCAGAGGAAGCAGAATGTTTACTGCACTGATAATAAGCAGAGAGGCAAAGAAGTGGTGGGGGGAGAGGGGAGGACAAATGTTGGAGTTTTGCTTTTTTTCTCCCATTCCCTAATTTATCACCCTACCCACTTGGGCTGAGTGACGGGAACTAGATGGAAAAATGTAGCAGAGAACTAGAAAAAGTAAGTTGGAGAGAGTAGCTGTAGCTTCAACTGGGAAAAAAAAGGTGATGAATTGGGCAAGCTTCCAAGAATGTCCACACCAGACCCCACCCTGCTCCCTGGGTCCTGGCCCTTGAAACTATAAACCACCAGCAGTTCACTGCATCTTTGTGGCCCTACCACAGTTCTCTCTGACATTCACCTCTTTTTGCTCTTCCCCCTTCTAAATGCAACATGAGAGAGCTCCATATTGGCCCCGTATTACATCTTTGCTATTCTGTGGCTTAAAAATCCCCCCAAATGGGAAATTCTGAGTCAGGTCTGGACTTCTATGTAAGATGTAGATACAGCGCCTGAAATTCAGAAGCCGCAAGATAAACTTCCCACATCTATCTAAGTAACACCTTGCCTCAATCTAGTCTATTTCCTACACAACCTCATTGCCCTTAATTCTTATTATTAGTAGTACATTACAGAGTATTATTAGTACATTATGGAGTATTATTAGTACATTATGGAGATTTTCAAGTATCCATTTAAGATGCTTTTTGAAAAATTAGCCAAGAAGGAGAATTTAAAGATTGACAAATAAAGAGACTGGGAAGGTTTTGTGAAACTATTAGCTAATATAAGTAGAGGGGAAAATTGCCTCTGTCGTGATTAAAACAAACAAGCAAGCAAAATGCACTGACAGTGGGAATGGAAGATGGTGCAGGCACCTTAGAAAACAATTCAGAAGATCCTCAAAATGGTAAGCAAAGGGGAGTTCCCACATGACCCAGCTATTCCACTGCTAGGTATATACCCAAGAGACATGAACAGACATAGCTGTACAAAATCTTGCGTGTGAATGTTCAAAGCAGCCTAGTAGGACTAAGAATGTTTCATTAAAATGATCTCTTATTCACAGTGAACCAGGCAGGTATCAATGGAAGAATGTGTCTAATGCTATAAAATGTTTGTGCTTGTTTTTTCAAGGTGATGCTAACTATGTAACTCAACACATGCACACGTGGCACGTGTGCATATATACACACACATGAGCTTCCAAACAGAAACACAAACAAGTACCAGTCCAAAGGCCTTATGCATAAGGATGTGGTCTTTGCTCGCCTTCAGGAATGGATGCTAGAGGCTCATCAGGTGTCCATTACAAAGCTGGACAGGAGTGAGATCAATCAAACAGGGAAGATTCCAGAGACGCTCACCCACTGAGGTATGTATTTCACATCCTCCCTTGCTGCCCCACCCTCGTTCCTTCCCTACATGAAGTTGGGTCATTTAATCAGTGGGTCCTAAATCCCAATGGAAAAAAAAGACATATAATAATCCCCACATGAACCAGCCATGATGGATTTGACCCAGTGAATTTTGGCCTCCACCTTGGGAACTCCAGGTTACGGGCCTCTCTGATCCACTTCTCACATCTGAACGATTACATTCAATCTGCTTTGCTGTAATGCAGACCACAGTTCCTTCGGCCTCACCCTGACAAGAAGTTCCATTCTCCAACGGAACTGGGTGAAAACCAGTACCTCTAGGGTCAGATACGGTTTCTATACCTTTTTGGAATGAAACTCTCCTTGGAAACCATGAGGCATCTTGGTTTGTATCTTGGTTGGCATCTTAAGTTTCCTTTGTCGATAATTTTTCCTTCCTGTCAATTCTATTCCCTGAAAATGTATCCCTCCTGCCCTTTCCTTCCACCCCACCGGCTTCCACCTTGCATCACATCCTGATCTCTTCTTATCCTCATGTCTATGATGACTTCTATTCTTGCCCTCCCTGTATCTACCTTCTATGTGGCCACCAGGGTAACTTTATAAACCATAAATCTGGCCATCAGTTTCCCATTTAAAATTCTGAAATGGCTGACACTTGCAGGATAAGGACCCAGCTCTCTATGTAGGTATGCAAGTCCCTTCTGGCAACTTTTGTCTACTTTTCTCAACTATTGACATTTTCTCAACTATTGACATCATCAACTATTTGGAGTTCTCAAAACTACTTGTAGAGAAAGCTCAGCTCTCTGCTCCACCCTTATCATTTCAAATGCTCTTCTCTCTGCCTATAATATTCTTTCCCTTCATCGTAGGTTGGCTAATGCATTTCCCCCAAACAGCTTTACTGAGGTAATTTACATGCCATTCAGTTCACCAGGCTTGCCTAAATGCTAACCTTTGGGCCTCCATTTGGAGGCCATTCCTGGTTTCAGCTAGGTTCCTCCACAGACAGATGCTGAAACAAAGATGCATGCATGAGTGGGGGTGGGGGGCAGTCCCAGAGAGCAGAGTGAGGGAGTGAAGAAGGGAGATCATCAAAAAGGGAAAAGAACAAAGGTTTGTTCCTCAGGAGATCGCTATGGGCAACCAGGGATCAACTTTGCTGGGAAGTCTTTGAGAGCCTGGGAAACACGTCTCTGAGCTGTCCCACAGAGAGGCCCAGAAACTTGACTAGCTATCTAATGTTCCTGTCCCTCATAGGTGGAGGGTCACTCCTAGGGGTGTTAGCTTCCTGGTGTTTCTTGTCTGCTCTACAGTCAGAGACTATCTCAGAGAGAGGCAGAAGGCAAAAGGCATATGTGGGAACTACGTAGAGTGGACTTCTAGAATGGGCCAGGAAGATAAGAGGGAGCACCACACATGAGCCTCTTGCCACATCCTCTGCTTTTCAGGCTGGTGGAGGGGACCCTTCTCACCGGTTCAGTGACACCAAAGTCCTTGCCACCCTATGCAATTTTCTTGTTTCATTTATTGACCGCAGACACCTCAAAGGCAAGGTCCTTCCATATCTCACGCTCCACATTTAGCAAAGGGCCTAGGAACTACCAGGCTTGAGGATGTGCACGGCGCATCAACAAATTTTACGTTCATTTCATGCTCGGCATCTGAAACCCGCCCTACCAGGGGGCCATCACCATCATCTTTATTATTTTGATTTTGTGGACAGAATTGTGAGGTGCAATGAGGACACAGCGCTAGACGGAGGACCCCATTTGATGATAGCTAGGGCCAGTAGCCAAGCTACGTCAGTCTCTGTTGCCTGGTACACTACAGGACATAATGGCATTCACCTGCAGCTAAACCTGCTACCCCCTCGTAGAACAGACATTACCATATTGAGAATAATTCCTTTATAATATTCAGAAGATGCCTGCAGGTAGAAGCGCAGCAGCTCCAGAACTGCCAAGTCCTGTGCTCGGTCTGAAAAAGGAAGCTTTTTTTCTTTTCACTTAGCCTCCCCTAGGAACCGCTCCTGATGTAACTTTTCTACAATTCTAATATTTGTGAATATGTAAATCAGATTTTCCTATTAATTAATTCACCGACATAATGCCACTCACTAGAAGGAAGCGCTCAGCCATGGGGAACAGAATGCCTTGTAGCTCTGTCATTTTTAAAAGTCAAAGCAAGTGCACAGTCCTAATAGCAGAAGGGATGGAGCACTTTGTTCTTGGGTGAAGCTTTGGAGAACACTTTTAAAGGGATTAAATATATAAACATCAAAGAAAGACTGCCCTGAAGCTAAAAGCTCTATCAGGAAACCCTCTACTTCCTTATGTCCCTTATATTCAGACCTAAGACAATGGTCCTGGTGATTACAATGGTCTCTTCAGTTCACACAGGAAGACAATTCAAGCCTCCCATTGCAGAGTCATGAGTACTGGTGAACCACTAAAAGAAAAAAAAAAAGACGAAGAATTTCAACAGGCATAAGGTCAGAGTCTATTTGGTTGCTTTTTCTGTTACGTATTTTGGAAACACTTGACAGTTTTCCATTTTAACATTTTGAAGGATTTTTCTTGGTAGAATCCAGACAAGAACTACAGAAGTTTTGCCATCTGCAAAAAGAGTGGGTAGGATTAGATCAGAAAACACTTCGGGTTCCATAACAATATTTTTGTTGGTCCACAGAACTCCTCTAAGGCATATCAACATCAGAAGTGAATCCAACTACAGAAAAACATTAGTGAACAGGCCTAATAGTGCTGCTTTACAACATTATCAACTGAGTAATGAATACAGAAATTGAATTGGTTAGTATTTTCATGGCATATTGCGTTATCTCACTGAGCTGTTTTGACACTTTATAATATCCAGTCAAGGCATTCTAGAAAAGGAATTAAGTGTTTTTCTGATTAAAGGGAGAACGATTGATTAGGAAAATGTGGATTTCGATCAGATATGCCTGGGCTCCATTCACACTTCTATTACAGTGCTATACCCTGCACGAGACTTATTTTTTTACTGCTATATCATATTTACTTTATCTTATTATAATTTGGGGGTTACATTTTCTCCTCCATATGTGCACATGTTCCACTCATCCTCTACCCTCACTGCATGAGATATTTAATCTTCTTAAACCTCAGTTTCCTCTCTTTAAAATGGATTTGACAATACTTAAGAGCTCGTGGCGTGACTCCTCAAATACATAGACCAAAAAGTGTATAGAGCTAAACTTAGCACATAAAATGCATTAGAATGTTCTTTCCTCCATTTTCTACCATTCTTGTAAGTTTTGGGTACAATTATTCCAGGAGTTCAAGATGTTATAGTTTAGAGTCAGTCCTAATGTCGTCCCCCCCCCCCCCATAAAAAACACATGTAAAGGAAATAAAAGCACTGGTACAGTTTTAAACGATAATATGGGATATGGTGGTACACCAATTTAAATCTATTTTCATCTTAACTAACTGGCCTGGTTTAGAAAAAGATGGTCAACTCCCTGAATTAAACTAAAGAACCTCTTCAGCTCTAAAACTTCTCTAACATCAATGCAGAGTGAAGGGAGGAGTAACTAGTTTTAAATGGCCCTGTCCTTGGTGCTGAACATAAAGTACCTAAACACTCAATTGGCTGTGTAGGGGAAGGAAAGCTAGTTTTTAACTTGATGAAGAACCTGAGTTGTCCTTAGCTTGCTGTCAAGAACATGGCACATCTTAGGGATCCCCAGGATGGAAGTGATTATCTTCTTTGACAAAGCTCAAGTCTTTCGGATCATACCAAAAGAAGAGAGGAAGGAACCTCTGTCAGCCCAGTGATTAAAAAGCTATCAAAAGCTCTAAGTGTTATGTATGTACATGTCACACTCATATCACATAACTTACAAAGAAGCTCAAAACAGCAAGATGTAGCCTAGCCTAAAAGTATTCCAAGGCCAGAGACCAACTAGATATCATCTGTGACTTCCCTGAGTCTCCACAAATATTTGCCCCCACCTTTGGCATATCCTTTACTCAGGTTCATATTTTAAGCATTGGTATTTTCACTCAAACTTACTAAACTACAAATTCCTTGAGAGCTGGGAATCCTAGTTATTGACCACAGTAGGAACTTTCTCACAGAAATAATGCGCATAGAATTGTTCAATCAAGTTAAGTGAATTAACGCTGCACTTATTTCCATTTTCTAATAAAGCCTGCCTAGATCTTTGAAGGTAGCAGAAAACACCCACTATTTAGAAACAGGAGAGTGTTATTAAGATCAGGATCGTAGAAAGTACTGATAAGCACACCACACTAAGAGCCACCTTTAATTGCAGTTGCCCGCATAGCCTTCACATGGTCTGCTATGCAGAGTGATTTCATGGTTGACAAGGAACTATTAGATTTAAGATACAGGCATGAAAAATGTCGTTGTTTCTCAAGCAGAAAATGATGGTGTGATTACGAAACACTGATGCCTGATGTTGTGCTGGGCAAGAATAAGCTCTTGTTTCTAATCTTATCAAACCAAACAAGCTTTTCTTGTGAGTTCCCACTCCTTCTACACCATGATCAATCTCTCTGGTATCTCTGAGCAAGACTGAGCCAAGAGACTGATTCCAAATGTAACAGATGATAGAAATCACCCCCCAGCAAGGATTCTTCATTTATTTTATCAATAAATTTAAACCCTATAAAGGAATACCCTTGTCTCTTCTAATCTCACAATAATTAGACAGGCATCTGTTAGGAGCAATCTACCTTAAGTAGAGTAGTGAATATCTGACCCTAAGAATATGATGATGCAGTCAGAGACGTATGTATAGGATGTTCATCTCAGTGCTACATGCAGTAGCACATATGTTCATTAAAAACTCAGGGTCCAACAACAGGGTACCTTTAAATAGATTAAATATCAGTCACGGGACAGAGTTCTAGCCACCATTAAAATGTTTTCTAGAATAGTAATTGACATGAGAAAATATTCATGATGCTTAATGGAAAATGGTTACCAATCAGAATGTTTATTGTAACAGCCAAATTTACAAAAAGTAAAGGTTTAAGTGTCTTGTATACATCGCTTAAGCCCTCCTGCCAAAAACCACCAGGAACACACCAGGAACAAATTGGGTTTTTGTCGCAGCGAAAGAGAACAAGCACACTGAGGAACTGAGAGGCAGCGCAATATGAAGGTGTTAGAAAACATTTATAAAATTGGGGCTTGTGCTAAGTGATTTGGGGAAAGGGTGAAGGCGGCGGGGGAGGGGGGGTTGTTCTGCTTTGGACGCTGTTGAGATTAGGTATTTAATGAACCTTCATCTCAAAGGAGGGAAGACTAGGCCAAGGCTAAAGCTGTATTTGTTGTTGTTGCTGCTGCTGCTGTTTTAGAAACACACACACACACAGGAGTCACAGATAGTAGCCATGACAGGGATACGTTTTTGTGGTTTAGACAAGGTTCACATTATGTCTGTGCTTGCACATGATTATGGAGAGGCCCTCATTTTCTCTGGATCCATCACAGTTCCAGAAAGACCTTAGCCAACATTCGTGTTTGGGGGAACAGCAAGCCTTAGCTGTGAGTGCCAGCACAGTTCCTCACAACACCAAGTCCCAGTTGGTGACAGAAATCTTTACTAGGTGTTTGTGATAGTCCAGGCAATGCTTTAAGTGCTTTAGCCTAGCGCATTCTCACAGCAACTCCAGGGTGTAGATACTCGTCCCATTTTCCAGAAAATCATGACATGGAGAGGTCAGGTCACTCACCCAAGATATCTCAGCACTCAGCGGAGCAAGGATTCAAGCTCAGTGGCCAGGGACTCGCAGCCTTAGCTCCCGGTCGTCTATGTGTACAGGTTGCATTGGAAAGGTGGTGGCAGCGCAGGGGTACAGTCTTTTTGCTTCTTTTTTTCCTTGTTCCAATGTTCTAGATTTTCTACAACTGTTATGTCTTCATTTTTAAGAAAAGGATATTTACTAAATACTCGTGGGAGTTCTCGCCCCAAGGTCCCCAGGGCAAACTCAGGTGTTTGGTGGCGGCAACGTGCCCCTGGAAGAGGATGAAATGGGAAGGAGGCAGCCGCCCTCCGCTCTCTTACCCAAGCCCAAGTCCATTTAGACGGTACTAACTCGACCGTCGCCAGGAAGAGCCACGTGCGGACTGTCCTGTGTCTTCCGCACGGCGGGAGTCCTCCCGGAGACACAGGAGCACGAGGAAGAGAGTGCCCGGGGCTCAAAGAAACGGTCCTTCCCGCCGAGAGAACAGCACTCCCACTCCGGCCTCTGAGCCTCGCCGGGCTCTCCGGCTTTGGGCTTCTACCCAGGCACTGGGCGAGGGGGCACCTGCTTTCCACCCACAGGAAAAGGCCAGAAATGTTAGGGCCGCGAACCAAGGTTAGGAGGGAACCGTTTGGACAAAGACTTGCGAACGAAGAGGGCTTCGGCGAAATGTTAAAGGCTCCCAAGAACTGTGGGCTGATTGCCCCTCGCTCACAGGTGTGGCTGCGCTGGCATCGGGGCACACGCTACGCCCCTGATGGCTCCCCGCGCAGACACCAAGTCTAGGCCGCCGGAGAGAGGCCCACCCACCAGCTGCCGCCAGCTCAGGCGCAGAGGACCGGGCTCGCCGGGTCTCCCGCCGCCGCCGCCGCGCCCCCTCCCCTCCCCGCCTTTCCGTCCGCCCCGGCTGAGTCGCGCAGGGCAGCCATCTGCCATTTAGCACCTCGACTGTGCGGCGCGGGGTGATTTCTCCGAGCGTGTGCCCTCGCCGCCGCTCACGCTCGCCCTGCCTCTCGCAGGGGCACAAGTCAATGAGGCTTTTCCCTCCGCGATCATCGTGAATCAGCAAAGCGCTGCAGAGCCAGCGGCGTCTCGCCGAGCAGAAATTAAGAGGCTGGGGGAAGGGCGCGGGGGAGCGGCGCGGGGGGGACGGCCAGCCTCTCCCACGAAGTCCCCTCCCGGGGCTGGCGGAACGGGAGGGCTCGGGGTGGGGGCGGGGGCGGGATGGAAGCCGTTGGGGACCCCAGGTGCCCGGGACGAGCCTGTGGAGACGGCCGCGTGGGGAGCCGGCAGGTAGAGCGGAGAAAGTGCACGGGAGTGTGAGCGGGCAGAGGGGCGTGGGGCGCGCGGGCAGAGGGGCGTGGGGCGCGCGGCGCGCGGGCAGAG